>SGPM01000112.1:0-74634 GCA_004802725.1 Antrodiella citrinella | reverse complement strand
CGTCAAAATCCTCATCGTGCTTCATCCAGGCCCCACGCAGGTCTTTGGGGATGAAGGGCGGCTTCACGCTACGACCAAACCGTCTGACCTCGAGTGTCGAACTCTGAGGGAGGCTGTTGACGGTGGACTGGTTGGTGGTAGCAGGCACAGTGGAGGTCTCGTCCTCGATGTAGGTCTCGTCCTCGTCGCGCTGTTGCAGGCCTTGTTCATCCTCCGGGCGTACNCCCTCAGCCTCTTCCAAGTTGTCAACAAGGGCAGACTGGAGTGTGGCCCTGTCGAATTCCTGTTCAATGCTGTCCTCTTCTTCCTGCTCATTCTCGAACCCGGCTTGCTGAGGGGTGGCATAACCAGTGGGGACATGGACGCAGGAGGCGCACTGATCGCGNGCNGCTTTCAATTGCTGTAGTTCTGGCCAAACACTGAGAGAGGTTGGCCAGTGCAGATCGTCGTACAGAGGGGCGCTGTGGGAGCAGTTCTTGAGGGTCAGTGTCTGATGGTAGAGACACTCCAGAAGATGGATACGGGTGACGTGACCACACGGTGGGCGAAGTATACTGAGGGTCTTATTGTCAGAGGCGTATCTGAGGCCATGCATAAGCAAGTCATCGATGACTGCGATCACGTTTGGCCCACAGTTGTGACCGTCCTATAGATATACTTGGAGGAATGTGTTTACACATTCTGCTTAGTCATTGCAACTGTTCCTTTTTTTAGACATTTGCATGGCTGACTCGGCCACAGGAATCATGCAATGACTGGTTAGTAGTTATGAAAGCCAAAAAGGGCTCAATCGGGAATTGAACCCGAGACCTCCTGCAAATATCTTCGAAATCCGAAGAGGAGCAACTCCCGAAGCAGGAATCATACTACTAGACCATTGAGCCAACATGATATCACTGTCTCTAACTTTTATTATAATAGGATGATGATCCTTCGGATACAGCAACAATGAACCTATGCTGCTGGGCGCACCTATACGGTAAATTGTCCATGTACTATGTGGGAGGAGTGCGAGACGAGCAGTAGGAGTTCATGAAGACCTCGTTGACCCCTAGTAATCAGTATCAGAGACCATCGCAGGCCGTACAACTCACTTTCAGTACCCTCTACCACGTATCGTATTGTCTGCTAGATACATCGATGTGGTCATACCACTATTTGTCGTTCAGCGAAAGTTGAATTACAAGATGCCATTGTGAATGTCGGACGGTGAGTTGTATGACTGTCAGTATTATAATCCCATAGGACCTGCGCGTCGTGCATTCCGGCATTGGACAGAGAGACGCGTCGCGACAGGACTTGCTGAAGGACATAGATGTTTGGCGAAATGCACCTCGAAGGGTAGATAACGGCGAGAATGATCGTGTGCCAGGTACGGTCCTAAAGCGCGTCGGAGGTCGCATGAGAAGAGTGCACTGAAAGAACAGGGTGAAGCCTAACGCACCGATACCCAGATCACCGTAGATCCCGCTCCCCTTCCATGTACTCAGACCCGAGAGCGTCGACTAGACTGCAATGTCCAACTATGCGGTACGCCGTGCTTTTTCAGAAAGCGTCCTGAAGGCCTTCGTCTGGTATTCATGGTTGCAATATGGATGACTCGTAACGGGTAGCACGAGGCAGAGACAGAACGACGAGAATGACGATACTGTTATCGTAGCTTGTTTCGAAAGGGCTGAGCTATGTTTGTCAGGACTGCACTTCCCAGAGTCATGTCGTACTCACCGACCAGCATTGCTATACCGTCCCATCATCTATCGCCTCATCTAGTCACCAGTGTCCGCTCCGGTCCATTGGGCACGTCTCTCTGCTGTTGAAAACAGACGAACAAACTGGAGCCGGACCGCCAGACAGTGTTAAAGGGTATCGAGTGGTATCATGTTGCGAGTATTCTAAAGAGGTAGCGGTAGATGTAGCGATGTACGAATGTGCGGTCGCGGCGAGGGAAGGGGAAGCGAGTGCAGAGTGTTTGCGCGGATTCTAAGTAAATTAGCGCGAAAGCACTTGCAAGTCTGATACGGATGATTTTCGTCGACACACTCATGAGGATCACGGAAACGTAGTAAGAATTCCACGAGACGAACTTATGAGTATATCTACCATAATGTTACATGAAAGGTGTACTTCCGATGCAAACACAGTCCAGACAAAAGAAGCGGATAGGTAGGTTAAGTAAGAAAGGGGAGTATGAAACGTTCGGCGAGAGCGAGGAGAGACGAGATGAGATGATGGAACGGGAGGAAGGGGCAGCGCACGGCGAGGCGTGGAGAGGAGCAAACGACGCATCGAAGGTGATGAGGGTAGGAGCTCGGTGAAATACCTACACGGTAGACGGAAAGAAAAGGAAACAAACGTTCAACAATGAGGATGATATGTCACGGTAGAAAGAAGAAAGGCCACCGAAAGGGGTGGGTAAAGGGCTCGGCCAGCGTAGTGTCTGCAGTCTGTGGTCATCCGCCGGCACCAGGCAGCCGGGAGCAGATGGGGAGTCGGTTGAGGGAGCAATGAGCGAAGGGGCGGGTGAACGAGTGACGATGACTGTCCAGGTGCCAGGGCCTCGTGCAAGCGGAGGACGACGAAGAGAGGAGGGGAGGGAAGAGGGCCCGCAGCCAACGCGTTGAAAGAAGAAACGCGTCGAAGAGAACTGAAGGCAACGCTGAAGAACGAGGAAGGAAGTAAAATGTGGTGTATATTCGACATGGTAGGACGAGGGAGAATGTAAGTAGACATAAAGACATCCGTGTAGAATATTCCAAAGTCTACGCTCGTGTTGGGGGAGCGAGCACGGAGACCGGCGAGGGCGCTGCACACGACCAGCAAAGATCACATGCGGGCGCCGACGTCCGAGGGCAAGAGCACCGGTATGACCGAGGCGAGAGGTGGCGCAACGGTTGTCCGTCGAGATCTTGGTCAGTGGCGGCGATGGCGAGAAGGTAATCGGGAGGATGTGCAAGAGACACCTGACCGAGAATGACGGGAGACTTCTCCGAGTGGAAGCTTCTGGTCAGGGCCTTCCAGCGGCGGATGCGCGTTCGGCTCGTGGAGACGTCACGAAGGGTGAGCTGACCGGACGAATATGGTATGAATATAGAGAACGAATGTGTGGTAGGATTTCGGAATGTGGCAATAAGTGAGCGAGAGAATGTGAGGGATTGTATATGCGAGGAGATGAGTGAGATGAATGGACGAGATTGGATGCATACAAGAGGCCGAGCAAATGAGAGATATGGGAAAAACGTTGAAAAAGGGAGGCGAAACTGCAGCGCATACAACGCGTCAGCGACAGTGAGGACATCGGAGAAGATTCGTGACGCACCACACATGCAATCCAAGACCCTATATACAAAACGACAAAGAAGACACCGAGACCATATCCACGCTACAACTTTCGCGCTCCTTGTTTTATAGTATCCCCGAGTCTTTGAGGGCGTTCTGCAATATCGTCTCCTTGACCGCCGCAAAGACTAATCGGATGTTGCTTGTGTCGGTTGCTTGCGTTAGACTGCAATGGGTGGTTAGCATGCTGCGAAAGAGGACATGAACTAGAATACGCACTGAGGATACACGCTTAGTCGTGCCCTATTCGCCTGCATAAACCGCCATAGAATATACTTTGCCGCCTTGTTGATGTCAGCGCCGCCGGTGTACTCGGGGAAGTACTTCTCCAGTGGAACCTTTGGCAGCTTGTTCTTGAACACATCGATCTTGTTGAGGAAAAGGATGATTGACGTCCGCAAGAACCACCGGGAGTTGATCACCGAGTCGAAGAGGACTAATGATTCTGCCATTCGGTTCTGTGAGATTCGTCAGCATACACCCTAGTACACGCATACGCGGACGCGTGCGTACACCGGGATTGGCTGACTGCGGAACTGAGGAGGATGGCTAGACGTACTTGGTTTCTCTCTTCCAGTAGTACCTGATCGTATTCGCTCAACGCGGTGCAAAAAATGATACTCGTGACACTCTCGAAACAATGAATCCACTTCTTCCGTTCTGACCGCTGCCCTCCGACATCGAACATGTGTATTCTGAGAGGTGACATGGTCAGCAGACGTCAGACGATAATGAGCCGAGGGGACGCACGATAACGGCCCTAACGAAAACCTCGTCTCCGTGATACCGGTGCTCTTCTGCCTCGCACGTAGTACGTCGGTCTCCGTTGGCACGTAATCTGGCATGCCTATCCGCAGCGCTTCCGTGAAGAAACTGCGTGAAAGGATGAGTGGGCGGAGCGTCGTAGATGAGAGGAATACGCACTAGCTTGCGCTGTCCATGAGGTAGAATTCGCTGCTGTGATCCATGATGGTAGGTATGACCGGGTCCAGCCACAGTTGATGTACGGCGTCGGCCATCTCTTCTGAAAAGTAGAAGCTGGTGGAAGCGACGACCTCATAGTCCAATATTCGGTCTGCGTTCGTCTGGGAGGGAGAAAGATACACGTCTCGAAGGGGGGAACACGAACAAGAGGGGATAAACGTACGCGGTTAGTCGGGTTCTGGCAGTCTACACCGATCTTGCGCATGGCTAGCAGGATGTTCTTTGCGGATTCCAGGAGGTTGCGGTAGATGGTGGTGCGGTATGTAAGGAGCTCGTCTTTGGTGTAGCCATTCTGGTGGATGATCTTCATTTGCTTGACGATGGTTGATTTGCCGGACTCGCCAGAACCTGTGCAAGAACAAGAAGCGTTGAGTAAGTGGACGAGAGGACGACGGGGATTGCGGTGGGCGCACCGAGGAGCAAGATCTTGCATTCCTTCTTGAACTTGCGTGAATCCTCCTCGATCTGTTTGTCGATCTCCTGGGAGCGCTGCTGGGCCTCCCTGTCTTGCTGAGAGACGCAGTTGCCCATGACGGCGAAGGTGGGCGCAGTCGGTGGGTATTACGGTGTGGTCGCTGGGAGTGTGCGCGCGCGTATGTGTGTACGCTGGCTGCGAGGGTTACACGGGGTCGACGTGATGATCTGGGAGACGGGGGAAAGGGTCGTAAAGGAACACCAGACAGACGGGGGAAGGAGAGTGTGTCGTGAAGTGCTCGTCGCCGGGTGTCGGGGAGTGGCAAGCGGAGGGGGCGGGGGGAGAGTGTGGTGGAGAGGAGAAGAGGACGTCGGGGAACGTCTTGGACGATGAGGATGAATGGGCGCCTCTCCTCCCGTCAGCCACTATCCGCATATGGTCATATCGCCCACTGACTGTCACAGCCGCAGTCACGTCACGTCCTACGTACTATTTCCGCCGCTGCTTTGTATTTTGTTATGTTTCTTCTTGTTCTTGTTTCTGTAATCCGAGTGTCTTGTTCTCGACGGGTTTCGAATGTCATTGTCAGTCTCAAACATCACCAAGCCGCCGCATAACGTCGGGCGATGTCCAGGCTGGGCCAAAGCCATCACCTCCATCTTGCCGCCGACCTCGAATGTATCCTCTTTCGCTTTCGCTTTTCTCAACCTCTCTCGTATCCATCACACCTTGCCGTTCTTTATTAAAAACACGCCCACCTCTCGAGTCCGACCTGCCCGTAAACACGAGCGACTTGCTCGTGCGCAGAACGCGCGTCACGTCACACTAGGTTCTGACCCGGCGCACGACCGCCGTCGGCCTTCCGCCTACACGTGTCACGACCTCCATGTGTATTTCTGCGCTACTCAACAGCGGCAAGCCACAGTTACTCAGCAGCATTAAGACGTCGGCACCCGTACGCCCCGTCGCGTCGAATCAAACAGCCCACACCGCAACTGCGCCTTGGTGTGCCTAGGACGAGAACAAGAGCAACGGTAGCCCAACGACGACGAACGTCATCCCGAGCACCCCAACGGGCACTCGCCGTCCTGAAGTACCAGACGTGCTTGTAGGAGCCAACCCACTTCCTACCGGAGCGTCGCTTGGTATGCCCGTAGGGAACGCCACCGTCACTGTGCTCGTCGACGTGGTCATATTCACCGGTGTCGATGATACGACGACAAACGATGTGGATACTGCCGTCACCGTCAGCGTAGACGATGGAATCTGAGAGATAGAAACGGGTCCTGGCGCCAGCGAGAGCGGGGGTATCGATATCGATGCAATACCAGTAGGCGTTGGTGTCGGTGCCAGCGTTATCGTCGGTGCGGAGGAAGGAGAGAGAGGTACTGCTGTGATGGACGGCGAGGATGACAACAAAGTAGATGATGGAAAGCCTGTGGGTTTCGTTCGTTCACATGCGTCGTACAACGATACAGTGCACTCACTTGACGGAGACGTACTCGACCTCGACCTGCTCCCGCTCTGACTACTCCCAGTCGAAGATGCAGACGACGGCGTACCTACAAACACAAGGCGTCCGTATGTCAGTTCCTAGCTGCAACCACCGAAAAGTCAAGCCATGCGTGACGTGACTGCCACCCAGAGAAATCCCCACACAGCCTCCCTCTCCATCCCAGGACACTCGATCTGTCCATCGCAGTCTTGATGCACGGTAACTTATCAGACACCCCCGCACGATCACGGGCCATTATCTGCGCAGAAAGAGAGGCGATGACGACCCAGAGTCGCAGTGATTCGAACGAGAGATGAAGAGAAAGAGCGATCCGCGCTGGCTTTGACAGGACTCCCACGACAATGAAGGAGCAGAGTACTCACTCGTCGGTATCGTCGTCGGTGTCGTCGTCGGTGTCGTCGTCGGTGTCGTCGTCGTAGCAGTCGCGATGCATACGCTCCTCACGCTGCTCAAGAACGCCTCCCCGGTCGCTCTATCCTGTGCGTTGCTACACATCTGGCCGAAACACGCCTCTGCCTGAGCGGGGAACGCAGAACGGGTGCATGCGCATGTGATGGTGCTGTGGGAGTGGAAGATACGTTGAGTAAAAGGGCAGGGAACTCGAAGATGGAGTAAGAACAGCGAAGGGGGACGATGTCGTTGTGCGTGGAACCGTCTCGTCCATATGATACAAAACAAGAAACGTGTTGTCCCACTTGCACCCAAACGAGCACGATGAGAACATGAAGGCGGTACTCACAAGTTCGCACAACCCACCTGCACCGCCGCCTGCCTCACACAATCTCCAACACATCCCTGACCCGTCTCAACCTGCGCGTACGCTCCAAGCACCAAGTAGAAGACGATGCAAGCGAGCGAGAGCATGTCGTGAAGTGGGAGGGAAGAGGCCTGGCCTGAAGAAACCCATCTCCGGCTACGCGATATAAGCACAAAAGAAAAGGCCCGAGACGCACGAAACAAGAGAAAGAGAACCCGAAGGCTTCCGGATTTACGTCGGGGTCAGAAGGGGACATCGTCCCGCCGACGAGCTTCGACTTGTTTCAATGTCGCGTTCTAGTGAGTATTTTAAGTAGAAGAACCATCCTCGAGATCAGTACGCTTTCGACCATAAGGCTCACCGACGCTGCCTCATGCTGCACTTGAGCTCGACGTAAAAAACAAGAGCATTCCTGGTGCCACAAGCGACTCGCAGACGGAGGTCATATGGACGACCTGGTCATCTGACACGTGATGAGGCGGAAATTGACTAGAAGACGGCGGTGAAGAACTGATTGGAGTTTCAGTATAGACAGCGACAAGTTTGGAGCGAGCCGTGATTCTGAAGTTGCATGAACGAACTTCAACGAAGAGAACATGAAGGCGCGTGAACTGGAAATGGCGAGGAGGACGCGGGATGCCATGTGCTAGATCCGATCTGCGTGAGCACCCGACGCGTCATGAGTCCAACGCGTCGTACCCTCGTTCAACACGCATTCCACTCTGTTCATTCCGTGGCACGTAACAAAAACATGCAATTGAGGGCAGGACATGATTAAAAATACCAACATGCAACAAGGGTAACAACAGGGCGTTCGATACTAAAGCGAAGAGTCATGGAAGAGTTCGTGTGCAAAAAAGTTCAATGCGGCAAAAGATGCTACTTTTGAAAACGAGTACGCGACGGCGATTAAAGCACGAAGACACCGGCAACGGCACCGACGATGGCTACGGCGAACCCAACGAGGCTTCCCGAGCTCGAAAGCGCGATGGCACCGTTTCCAGTGGGAGATGGGGTAGTGGGGGAAGTGGGGGAAGGGGATGCGGTGGATGCGCCGGACGGAGTAGACGCGGAGGATCCAGAGTGCGACGAGGCCGAGGGCGATGAGGCGGGGGTAGTAGAGCCGCTGGAAGTGGCAGAAGGGGCAGATGTGGCTGAGCCGGATTCGCTAACGACTGGAGAGGAAGAGATGAGTATGTCGGTATGAAAGACACAAAAAAGCGACTACGTACCGGCAGCGCACTCCTGGGCCTGGGCAGCGAGGGCAGCGGCAGTATCGGAAGATGGGCAGGTGGTCGAGATACACTGGGCAGCGGCCTGCTGGAAGGGCAGGGACGTGCAAATGCAGTTGAGGTCGGTGCTAAGGGAAGGGCATGAGAAAGACGAATAAAGTGATAAACGAGCAACGTACATGGCGGAGCAGTTGCCAGCGGGGAGCGACTGGGATATGCAACCAAGGGCACATGTAGTGATACCCGATGGAATGGCGGTGGGAGCGGCACCTGTGGAGCTCTGAGCGTTGGCCCCGAGGACGGCGGCGGCGAGGAGAACGGCGGTGAAGGCTTTGGCGGAGAACATGGCGGGTGACGAGGACGATGGTGGTGGTTGGGGACGAAGAGGGCTCGGCTCGACCAACCTCTCTTTATACGAATCGTATTTTGACAGGGAAGGGAGGTGGTCGAACCACCCTCATTACGTAACGCCACTCCAAGAATGAACAGCAGCACCGACTGAACAGTCTAGACGGCACTTAGACTATAGGTGGGGCTACTACGTCCGACGCGCCACGATTATCGTTGACTGTTCTCGATAACCTTAGACGATATAAGACTACCGGTACATTCGAACTGCACCTTTTGTGAAGACGGCGAGCGGTTAGAACGACAAGCCGAACGACGAAAGATTGAATGTATCGTGGAATGAAACAGATGAGAAACAGTGACATAGTGCGAACGAAAGATGATGACGAACACACGGAAGGGTAGATGAATTCGCTCCGAGACGTGCTGAATACGCAAGAGGTGGTTGTACGCTCCGACGATCCTGAACGTCTCAATTTGGACGACGACGTCTCCTCCACCGAGTCTGAACAAAGCGTGATTAGTGAACATCGGTCGGGTTTACAAACAGTAGTAAAGTACTCACCTGTAGTTGTTACCCTATTCCTCACTGAGTCCGTATCCTATCAACACAACCTTTCTTCAAGTCGGCGGCGTGTCACAGTTCAAAATCCAGGGATCTGCGCCGTCTTCATTCTTTGTGGAATGCCCCTTTGTTGCTGTCCCGAAAGACAAAGCCCTAATTCACAAACACAGAACGAACGAGAGCGTGAGATGAGTGATTGCACCGGTGAATGAAGAGCGCAAGAAGGGTAAGTCGAAGACGTCCATTTCGGTAGCGTACGAAACTGAAAGCTACCGCAAAATTAAGAGTACAGTACTGAGTACGCAAAGATACCGCTCATAGTTCTATAATCTGAATGGATGATATCATAATATAAGGGATGAATAGACCATCCAGAGACATGATTACTACAGCGGGCGAGCAGGAACAGTAAAGAGGAGAATGTGAGGTAACACAAGGTTGCGACGAACTCCGTCAGAGAAGGGAAAGGACGCTCAGCCACGTCGAAACAGAAAAAGAGAAGTAACCTGATCACAGAACCAGATACTGCACGGCGGTGCGTCCAATCCAAGGGACAGCACAGCCGGAGGGCTGAGTGGAGATAATCATAGCTGATTTTGGCGTGCATGAGGTAGAAGGAGAAGTAGGAACACATCTTCGGTGCCAAAAGCAGCACTGGAATGGCTCTAGACGAGTATGAGCCAAGATCAGAGACGAGTACCAGAACTTGAAGAAATGACGTACCTGTATGCTGAACACTTCTATGTCTTCAACCGTGAACCCTTCAATCAAACTCGAGCACAACCTGTACGCCAGAGAGATGAGTTATGATACAAACACTTTGACTCATCAGGAAAAGGACGTACCTCGTCAGCTGCAGCCTTTACGTTAACTTCAAGTGCGCGACGGAGATTGTGGTAAGACTCCGACGGTGCAGTCGGCACGAACACAGGCAACGAAACACCGCAATAGTTTTGCATGTAGTCCTTCGGAGCAGGAACGGTCTGCTCTGGGGGGCTGATGCCTACGAACCATACTGGAGAAGTGAAGTACGAATTTGTACAAACGTACTCCTTCACGACACCCTTGACCGCCTCCTGTACGCTGACCCGGTACTGGAGAAGTCGAGTGTAACTCATAGCGGATGCTTCTTCCATAACCGGCACGTAGTGAAAGTCAGGAAGCATCTCAACCGCATTTCGGGCGGCGAGCCTTGCCTCAACCTCCCATCCAAACAGAGACGCAACAAAGTAGGCTTCGAGGGGATCCAGGGTCTCGATGAGGGACAGTAAGTCCCCGTGTGCCAGCTTCACAACCGCCGCCATTTTATACTTGGCAGCGGCCAGCGCGACTCCAACAAGACAACGAGTACGGTCGCCACCTGCACGTTCATCCACCACGTCCACGTCCAGGTTCAGAGCACGGTAGCAATTACGCAGGAGACAACGCAGCACCTCGACGCTCTCTGGGAGAACCAGCTTAGGTAGACCCGAGAGGCTGACATCACGAAGTCTGTCTGCTAGCACCGGAGACGAGACCATGACGGCGAATTTGTGTGTTGAGAAGGTCTCCTCCGCGTTGACAGACGAGTACACGATGAGGTCGTTGGGAATGCGGGAGAAGATAGCATGGGTGAGCGTACAAGAGTCTGCGACTTTGATGAGCTCTGCGCCGGGTTTGATACCAGAGTAACCAGACGATAGCGCAGGACTTGCGCCTGCGGTGGGATAGATGAAAGAGAACGCATTGGGCACAGACCCAAACTTATTGACGAAGAAGGAGAAACGAGACATCATGCCGGCGGAAACGTCCTGCATCTCCGGGAGGTACTCGAAGCGAAAATGTTGAAAGGCCTTGCGGCAGTGTATGGCGGCTTGTGCAGCATCTGCGGCCTCCTTCTCAAAACCGAATGCGCAGGCCACGGCGAATACTCGAACCGGGTCGCTCGGAACGAATTGAGCCAAGCTGGATTGGGCTACCTGTTGGACGAGACCCATGTCAAATTGCCTCGCAGCCTTCAGAACAGCGTAGATGTGCGAGACACTGGGAATGTCGGGGTTACGCATGCTGGGATAGATGATCCGCAAGATCGTATCCACCACCACAGCCCGCCACTCAGGAAGATGGATGATGGCGGTACCGTCTTCCTCTCTTGCCAGGTTCTCGATATTGCCTGGTAGGAGCATCTTCGCAAAAACGGGTGAGGCCATGGTTGCAATGACAGCATTGACGAAGAAATCGACGTTATCGGCTGAACGAAGACGGACGGCGCACGAAGTCTTGACGTCGAATGGGTGAGACACCACGAAGACGGGATGAGTCGACGACGTGGTAGTGATCGCGTCACAGCTGGGTGCAGGTTTGAGGTCTGACAGCTTGGCGGATATGGAAGAATCGGTGCTTGGCGTAGAAAGAGTGACGGAAGTCATGGCAAGGAGGTATGAGAATGGAATGGTCGTGAAATCTCAAGCTTTATATGTATGTGGCCACACATGTTAATGGAATTGAGAGTACAAAGGGACGTACGTGCATTGCCACCCCATCTTTGAATACGACGGTTCTCCTGAGTAGCAGGTAAACAGGACCTGCAACAAAGAAACCAAACGCGAGTGAGCAATGAAACACAAAGGGCGAACGAACGGTAAATACGACTTCCTTTGTCGTACGCGAAAGGATGTTTCGGCAGAACCCGAAATGCCTCATGCCATGGTCATGGCCACCGAGGATGCTCTCGACGTCGAGCTCGATGTTCTCGATGATGTCCGCCTCTGAACCCGAGTCGCAAGCTCGCTTTACCGCTGCAACCCCTCCGTTCGATCGTCCAGACGGCGACATCGTTCTGGTATCCTCAGACTCTGTGACGTTCTCGTGTCACAAAGCAATCCTGTCTATGTTCTCGCTGCCCCAGGTGGAGCCATTATCCCCGTCCACGACCGCCGTGTCCTCAATCTCCGTTACTGAGAACAGCAAACTCTTGGACGGGATTCTTCGTCTCATATATCCTGTGGTACGGCCACAGATGCACTGCATAGGTGACGTCTTCGATATCCTGCGCACCGGCAGGAAATATCAGTTGTCAGAAACCGTCATGAGCGTTCCAGAGGCCGCCTTCCGCGAGTTGACATCGCTACAGCCTTTGCAAAGCCTTGTTCTCTCGTGTCGCTATGACATGGAGGCGGAGATGTATTTCTCTGTCAGATCCGTGATATGGCCAGACAAATTCTCTGAGGAGGTATTAACGTTGGTGGATCGTGAGGATGGTTTTGAGGGATTAGAGCACGTCACTGCAGGGCAATATTTCCGCCTCTTGAACGCCGTACGATACGCACCTGTTTCGTCTCCCTTCCAGATTCATCCTCCTCCATCACAATCTGACGTTGATGACCGGCTACCCTGCGAGCAGGATGGCAGCCGCAAAGGCTGGTTCCAAAATTGCGACCTTTTCGACCGCATCCCTGCAGACGTTCACGTCTATTCAACCCTCCTCCTCGATCTCGTGATACCCGCACACAAGTTTGTGCTGAAATTCTCCTCATCCATCCTTGCCGATTATATCGCTCAGTCTGAGACTGATGGCACTGCCGAATTCACCGGAATCACCACTATATATCTACCAGAGGACGGCGACACCGTCCACGACCTCATCCGCTTCTGCTACGGCTCGTGGTCTTCAAGTTCATCCACAAATGATTCCAACACTCATGATATCAATCTCGCGACATTCCCCGCGCTCGTCGCCGCAGCACAGAATTACGAGATGGCTAAGGTGTATGAAGTGCTCCAGACTACCTTGACTCCGTTTATAAGGTCAGATCCGGTGCAGACCTACTTCGTCGCCGTCGCATGCGGGTGGAACGACATAGCCCTCCGAGCCGCCCAGAAGTCGGTGAGAATCCCCCTCCGCAACAAATACGTCCCACAGATGGAGCATTGCTCTGGCAGGACGTACCAAAACCTCCTCGATTTCCGTAATCAATGGATAGAGACGGCGGAGAAGGTCTCGCAGTATTACCACGAGCACGCTGTGGCCCATCTCAGTGCCAATCGCAACACGGACGAGATCGAAGGTCTTGTTTCCGAGATCATCGCCCGCGAGTCTACCGGATGTCATAAAGGTTCAATACCGGTCAATAATATACCCAAAGTACCAAAAATTATGGCGGAGCGGCTCATCGTCGAAAAGAACCTCTCCATGGCGTCGGTAGACACGATCAGCAAGCAGTTGGATCGTGTTCTGGGTGTCGCGCTGGCAAAGGTCTGTTGGTCCGAGTCTTTGGGTGTATATGCCGTGTACTCATCCGAACCATGTTATTCGTTAGGTCAAGTTGCGGTTTTCGTGAATGAACTGGACGAGGGAAACATGCGTAGATGTGTGTTTAGGATACTTGTGGCATTTCCCCGCAATAGCAACCCGAGTATTTTGGTATGTATCATACCAGGGTGGATGAGTCGGTATCGTGTTTGTACAAATTGGTGTTATTCGAGCATCTGAAGATCGCACAAGCGTGAGTCTACATTTTCGAGAAGATCCCTCCAATGACGCCCTCGACCTTCTGAGGTCATGCGAGGTTGAATGAAGGTTACGGATGTGCCAAGGATGAGATGCCAAAATCTCTCGTGGAGTGGCCAATACGAAGGGGATTCCAGGAGCGTGCAGCCAGAGGTACAGCACGGTAGACGTTGAGGCGTGAAACGGCAAGAGATCGAGGTGACCTGGCACGGCAGGAGCTGTTGCGTAAACGATCAGCGCGAAAGATTCCGTTCAATGAACAAAAGAGTACGAGCGACGCCATACGCATCTCGAGATGCACGGAAGTGTCCGCTACGCTAGGTATGATACGAGTCACAACCAACCTCAGGAAGCTCGTGTGCGGCATGCTGAGGACAAAGGCTAGATTAGCGGAAGCGGGACTTTGGAAGGGGCCTCTCTTACTGGAGAAGGTATAGGATGCAGAGGTTCAGCTCCGTGCTACCTGGGAAGAGGGACGCTTGATGGAACGAGGATTGAGATAAGTGATGTTGGTTATAGACGAGACAGAGCCAGCACAGCGATTGTGGTCTATCATCGCACATACGAACGATACAGAACATGTTCGAGTATAGATCCGAAACTATGCATGTCCATGAGCAAGATTCGTCCTTGACATCGATATAGCAGCTGTACACGACGCATGCGGGAAAGACTCTCAGTGCAATGCTCAGTATCTTGTCAAACATCCTTCGTCATGGCTCATATCCAAAGCCGCCGTGGGGAGAGAGGCTGAGTCAAATGAGGATTTGCAGAGGTATGTATTTTGGGCGACAGAATCTGCAGGAGCGCGAGCCTCTTGTGGCCATAATGAGGCGGCTCATCTCCAGCCAGCGACGACCGCGAGCATGATGAAGAATCCATGGTAAGTCCCCGTTGTTTGTAAGGATGATGTCGGTGAACAAGAGGAGCAAAACACGATGGTCACCATGCAGGCCGCAGCGTAGACCGCGATCGGCATTCGCCGATTGTGAGCGTCGCGTCGGCATTGCTCACCATTCTCAAACGAAGTGGTCTCCTCAGTGTTGTACTTACTCAACAGTTGAATCCTGATCTGCCGCTCGCACGTCGTCAGCTCTCTCGTTCTTCCCTCAATTTCCCTCTTGGACGCAACGGCAACGTGCTTCGAGTCGCGAGTTTCGCTGGTGACCTTAAAGTGTCCAGAGCTCTTGTTTCGCATGAAATAGCGAACGCTCCGAAGCGCAGCGGTGCATATATGTCTTCTGATGAGGAGGACCGAGATGAGGAGGATGGGGATGAGAATGAACAGGATGAGGAGAACCGATGAGGAGAACCGATGAGGAGAACGATGAGGAGAACGGGTATGAGAACAAGTATGAGGAGGATGGAGATGAGGAGGACAGTGCTGGTGATCATGGTTGGTCTAACACGGATGAGCTAGCTGGTGGGAATCTTGTGCTCAACTACTTCCTATGGGAAGAGCTTGCAAAGGTGTGTGGTATACAAGTCTAGACATCGTATCGTTCCCTGACACTGACATATCACTAGATCGAGCTCGAGTCTTGACGATGGGTACACACCGTTATCAATTGTTTGCTCCCCTGCGCGTGTTTTGGCTGGTGCAGCGCGCGGAGTAGAGTCGAATCAGAATAGCTTCACACAGCCTTCATCTGGTCTTCCATCTCGTGACAACTTGGATTCTTGAATTACCGCCGCCATCCCTCTATTTACGGTGTGGCTATCTTGAAATTGACATGAAGGCCGCTTGTCCTTCGTGAATATTTTGCGCGTAACGGTAGCTAAAGAACAGAGAACACAATGCGAGTACGAGATTGAGAATGTAGGAGCAGGTGTGATGTTCGTAACGGAGAGTGACTCGACTCAGTCGGACAAGAACTATGGCGAACTCTTGGTTACTAAACCATCCAGATGAACGGTCGAGCTTGAGATCACATATGCCTGTTCGGAAATAGACAGGAGTGGACGAGGACGAAATGTGATTCAGCCAAGGCCCAAGATATAAATCGCAAACGCGGGTGGAAATATCGGAATGGGTGCTGAGGAGGGGTGCTAGAGTGTTGAAATGAGGCTGAGAAACGACGGGGCCGTACGGTAACGCGCAGCATCGAGCCAAGGTGCGCGATGAAAGACCAAATTTGAATACTGGAATCTACTGCAGGGTCACCGATGAGAAACCCAATCGTATAAACGCACGTACGTTCATGGTCGTTGATTTACTAAATCCTCCACGAGAAAGACAACGACCCATTTTCCTTCCACTATTGCAACTCCTGCTCGATCCGTCTCTGCGTCGATATCTGCAGACCGCTTGTCTCAAATCGGATGCTCTCCAGCTTGTCGAACTTCCTCAGCATCGCCTTCAGTTTCTCCCAATCCATCTCACCCGGCAGCTTGTGCACGTTGTCATTGTCATAGAATGTCATGATGAAAGTGACGGATATGACTGGTGCCTTAGGTGAGAGCTTGCCAAGGATGTCGAGGGCGACGGAAAAAGTGTCGCTTGAAGTGGCTGATATCAAGGGGATGCCAGGATCGTGCAGCCAGAGGCAGAGCACGATGGACTTGAGGGCATGGCACGGCGAAACATCCAGATCAATTGACGTGGAAGGAGCTGTTGCGTGAACCACGGATGAGTGCGAGGATTCCGTTAGATGAGCTAGAGAAAAAAACGTACTGAGTACGAGAGACTCGACATCGATCTCGAGATGCGTGAGGGTGGCCGCTACGCTCCGCACAATGCGACCAACCTCAGGTAACTTGAACTCGCGTGCGACCACAGATGCAAAAGACATCCTGAATGAAGACAAATGTCGGATATCTAGCATGCTGCGGACGATACTGAGAGTAGCATCGCTTGGCGAGGCAGTGAGAGACGTGATAGGTATCCTGCGGAAGCAGGACTTCGGAGTGGGTCTCTCCGACTCAGGAAGATGTACTTCGCTGAGATCCAGCTTATCGATATGAGGGAAAAGGGAGAGCAGGCGTTGTAGGGGCTTGACGGACCGAAGATGAACATCAATGAGGCTGAGCGATCGCAATGGAAAGAGCATCGGAGCCCAATCTGTCGCTGAGTGTTCGAGGCGGACCCGAATGAGATGCAGAGCATGCAAACGAGGGAGGGAAACGAGGAGATATAGCAAGAGATCAAGAGAGAAATTAGGCAATCCCTGGGGAGCAAGGAAGAGGGTGCGGACGCAGGACCCAATAGCAGGGTAGCTGCCAAGGAAGGCGGACCAAGCGAAAATGGCCTCTTGGGGCGTACGACCGACAGGTTCGATGCAGCGGAAAAGATGGAGACGGGCTGAGTTAAGCCAGGAGGAGTGAACGAGAGTACACGCTTTGAGAGCGCGTTTGTCGTTGAAGAGTTGGTCGATGATCAGATCGACGATGTCCTGTGGAACACCGTACATGTTGAGCGATTCAAGCACTGTGAGTGCGATGGAGCGATGAGACTCTGAAGCGCAGGCGCGACCACTTGAGACACTCACTCCAAGAACAACCCCAAACTGTACAAGGCTCCAGACACGGAAGACTGTGAGAGACTCTTGGCTGGAGTGTCGACTGGTATGGGGGGTGCACTCTTATATAGTCCAGTACTGCGTGAATGGCCTCCCAATCCAGCCTCGTCACGTCCCAGGATCGGTGTCACGGAGGAGGAGGAGGAGGATATATTCCGGTTAGGTCCCATCAGGTGTCGTCGATTGCACGAGGGTCGTTGCAAGCATGGATTCGGGTGTGAAGAGCGCCGTTGAGCGTTTGGTAGGTCAGTACCGGGAGCAAACGCCTCAAGTCTTCCGACTCGCGCTGGAAGGAGTGAGATTGATTGATGTCCGTACTCAATCACAGTTGTACTGACCTATCATGTAATTTACTTCGTCGTTCCGTCGTCGTCGTCGTCGTCGTCACATTGGAATAGAAAGCTGGATACAACTTAAACATCGACATGAAGGGTTATGATGAAAGAATTTGACGCCCATAAGGGCCAAGACACGTCGACCCGATTGTGCCATACTATTTCGACCAGCCTTCAATGTTCAACTACGCAGCTTTCAACCTGACAAAAGACTAATAATTCGACTTGTGTGGTATCAACAACAAGGTATCACTACAACATACTGTATTACTTGCGTTCAAGAAAACTCCTTCACTCACCCCGCACTCTCCCCCTCGTCCTCACTATCCCACGCCTCCAACGGCATACCGAGCTCCCTGACCCCCGCAACCGCGACGAGCAACTCATGCCCCGGCCCCAACGCGTTCAACATCTTCACCATATCCTCCAACGCATACTCCTCCATCTCCTCCACCAGCATCACGTCCTCCTTCTCATCCCCCACTCCGGCGACGACACCCACACGCCGTGCCCGTCTCTTCTCAGCGAACGAGTGGAGTTGGCGTTTCGTGGCGTCGACGACGCCGGTGAGGATCTCAGGGGAGAGCGAGGCGGGCCCGTCGACGACGCGCAGGGCGTCCGCGAAGCATTTGAAGAGGGAGGCGAGGAAGGACGCGTCGGTCTCGCGGTTGATGCAGTTCACGAGCTGCGAGAATGAGGCGGAGACCATTTGGTGTGTGAGCGTCCCGCTTTGTTTTCCGCAGGAGAGGAGGACCGGGACGAGCCTGCAGAACAAACACTCAGAACCAGAAACCGTCTTGCAAGTAGTGAGAAGTCGGAGACTCACATAGCACACGCCTCTCTCACACCATCGTGGAAATAGAACAACAGCGACGGCAGCACCAACTCCAGACTTTGCGACAAATACGGTGCGAACCGCGCACTCAAGGTCGACGAATAGATCAGCAAAGTTTCAAACGCCTGACACTTCTCTTCAATAGCGGACGTCTTGATCCCGACTTGTCGTCCGTCCATCGAGATAGTCTCCCACCCGTCTTTCTCTTCTGCTACTTCTTCGTCGTCTGGAAGAGGGATCAAATGGGAAAGAAAATTTGAGGTGAGGGAGGTCGTACCGTAGACGGAGACGTCAGCTTTTGCGCTGGCAGCAGCGAGGAGTGGGGGCATCACGACAGGGAGGTATGGCTCGAACTCGGGACCCATAGCCTGACATACTTTCGCCCACGTCGCGATCAAGTAATGGCCAAGCATCGTATCACTTGGGTCGACTGGGCTATCTGTGACGGGTCGTATAGTATGAAGACATTTATAAGCGCATATAAACGTACTTTGAATGCGCATCAAGAGCTCTATAAACTGACTCGAGTCTGGTCGGAAGACATCCCGTCCGACGGCGATAGCTAACAAGACGAAAAGATGAGAAACAGTCAGGACACAAACGAAAGAGACAACGCACCGATGAGCCCCGCACACTCCATCGCCTTGACACGCAACTTCCTATACTCCGCCGAGTTCGCGTTCTGCAGCACGTTCAACAGCAACGGCATGATACTCGAATAATGCTGCAAACAAACCAAGATCAGCATCCCATCCATCCACACGCCACCCAACTCAACAATTCACCTTGGCAAACGTAGCCTCACTCGCATCCGCGACCATCGCCAAGCTCGTGATGACCTGCTCCTGGACATACCGCTTCGGCTGCTTCCCCGCGCCCTCTGCCCCTTCCGACGCGCCAGGGTTGAGGAGTTTCAGGAGGCGCTCGACGATAGGGTCGAGATATGGAATGAGCGTCTGGTGGTCTACGCCTTCGCAGAAGTTGATCAGAGCAGCGGCAGCATGGGAGTGGACTCTGTGGGGGAGGGTTATAATGGGATAAGGAGGGGATGGAAGGAGACGTACCGAGGTTCGGGAGCTTCAAGGGTCGGTATGAGCGCGTTGAAGATCTGTTGATGGAACTGTTCCTGTATGACTTCCTACAACCTCTCCGTCAACTCACCATCCGTACATCACACGACAACACGGACGTACCTCGAGATCTGTGCAAAGCTGTCCACTGGGTCACAGTCGTACGCAAAGACAAAAGAAAAGAAGAGACAGTAGTCTTACATGCACTGGCACGCCGCGTACCGCACGCGCGGATGTGGGTCTGCAAACATCGGGGTGACCAAACTACACGAGAGTCAGTACGAAAAAGACCTATAAGAAATGGGAGAGCACGCACTCTACGACTTTCCCAAGCTCATTCGTCATGACCTTACTCGTCCCCTCCGCAATAGCCGCAATCGCCATAAGGCCCGCATGTCGTGCTCTCCAGTCGTGGCTGGCGAGCATACCGGGTATGTGCTGGAACGCAGGTGGAAGGACAGTCTTTCCGCCCAACGCACACGCGAGACGGTCGATAGACTGCTCGTACGCGTGTGGATAGCTATCGTCCGTCGGGTCTTCCGCGGGCTGTAGACCACGACCCACCATCAGAATCACCACACGAACCGAAACAACGCCACTCACATCCGCCTCCAACCAGATCTCCGTCTCATCCTCGGGTATCTCACTCATCCCCTCCAAACACCCCCTCACAATCGCGGGCGCCCACCCTTCGACCCTGCGCACCATACTCGGTTTGGCCTCGCTCAAACTAATCATAAACTCCAATGCGGCCTTCCTGACCTCCTGCTCTTCCTCGTCGACCTCCGCCTCGTCCTTGTCCACGCCCTTCCCCTTGCCGTTGCTGTCCTCAGCGCCAGGCGGGGGGAACACGAAACTGGGGCCTCCGCCGCCGGGGTTGGGACGCGCGACGGTGGGGGTCGGGCCGGGGTCTCGCGAGGGTATGATGAGCCCGGGGAGGAACTTTAACAAATTCGAGAGGTGTTGGTTGAAGAGATGTGGGTGGGAGGACGCAAGTGGGGTGAGGGTGGCGATGAAGGCGGGGAGGTGGGCGTGTGGGAGTGGGGTGAGTGTATTGAGCATGGGGTACATCAGGGAGAGTGCCTGTGCTTGTTGGGCGGGTTCGGAGGAGCTGAGGTAGGCGACGGAGGCGCGGAGGGAGGCGAGGCGGACCTGAGTTAGGTGTGAGTAGAGAACGCATTCTGGTGTGAAGAGTACACACCTCGACACTGTGCGGATCCTGCAAGCCTTTCTGCAATATACCGAGGACAGAGTCTGTCTGAAGGTCCATGACGAGGTTGGGAGAGCCTGTAAACACCCTGAAGGCGACTTCGCGGAGGCCGGGATCCTGGCTCTGAGCCATGGAAAACGCCTGGGCTTGCAGCGCGTGCCAGGGTCGTCCGCGGTCCATAGAGTGGTTGGCGAGGTCGGTGACGGTATCAACGGCCTTCCTGCGGACGACGATGGACTGTTCATGGTGGAGTGCGTGGAGGAGGAGGCGTTCTATGGTGGTGAGTGTCTGAGAAGATAAGTGATCGTATAAAGAGAGACGCTGATTGAGGCCTGATCTGAAGAGGAGACGGCGGAGCAGGACGAGGGAGAACGAGCGCATCTGTGCATGGAACGCGGTGAGGACAGGTCGGCAGAAAAGAGACGAGAGGCGTGCATACGACATCTGTGTCTGCCGAGGTTGTGAACTGGGCGAGGGCGAGTAGGTAGAGCTCTGGCGTCTGAGCGAGACGTTCATTGACCACCTTCTCTGCGCTGATGGCGGGTATGTGAGCATATTCGGGGAGGGAGCGGGAGGCATTTACTTTGATCTGATCTCATTGTCGCCGAGCACCAGATTCGAGAGGATCTGCGTCAGCTCTGTGGCGACCTGCTCGGGCACAACCGACTCCATCGCGGGCGTCGTCGTCGTCGTCGTCGAGGGGCGTGTCGTCGTCGGCGGCGGTGTGTAAGTTGTGTAAGTGGATGAATGAGAGGAAGGACAGTTTCTGCAACAGGAAAGCGTCGGGTAGAATTACGTAATCAAATGTCATTTTGAGCCCTCGGACGACGACGACGACGACGACGACGCAGCAACGCGCACACCCGCGACGTTGCATCTCCGCCGCTGCTCTCTCCGTGCTTCCTGTCAGCATGCCTGCTCGCTGCTGTCTCTGACGACGACGATGCACTTCCCTCGCGTCCCCCAAGAGCTCGTCGACGCCGTCATCGATCACCTTCACGACGACAAACCCACTCTCAAAGTCTGTAACCTCGTCGACTCGTCTCGGCTCATCTCTGCTCGTCACCATCTCTTCTACGATATCGTCGTCACTCAGCGCCCTTTCGTCACGATAACCCCCTTCCTTGATACCCATCCTCTCATTGCAACCCGCGTCCACAACCTCCATCTTGGTCCCCAGCTGAATCACATTCTGTCCTTCTCAACTCTCGTCGCCATCTTGCGTTACATCCCGAACCTCCGTTCTCTCAACCTTGACCGCGTTCATCTCGGCTGTTCAGCCACGGATCCCACCAAGCTCGTGTCCGACTCTGAGCTTTTCCACCTCGAGTCCCTGTCCGTCGCCAACATCAACACCTCCCTGATCGACACCTACCCATACAGCTTCAATCTCTTGCTCACTCTCTTCTCCCTCTTCTCCAAAGTCAACCATCTTCATCTCTCCGCCGTCGTGTTCACACGAACAGACCTCTCCGCAACTCTGCTGGAGACCTACCGCAAGCTGCCCGTAGAATCTCTACACACCAGTTTGCTCCTCCCAAAGCACGAGGTCATCTTCTACAGCATGCTCGACGTCTCACACCCCACCCCACGCCCATGCACCCGGAGGGCTTCCGCGTGATCCACATCCCAATGTCCACCGAAGATGTCGGTCAACTGCGGGTCGCTTGAGAGGGAGAGAGGGCGCGTGGTTGCTGCGGTGCAGACTGAGACTTTGTAGTCTGAGAATACGTTCACAACCCTGTCCATATACATGCCAATGACCTTGCCTGCCGCTGTTCCCTAGCAAGTTATGAACGACAAGCTTCATATCGACCGCGATGTTGACTAAATCGCCGCTGGTCTCCATCTTCGTTCTGTCAGGCCTCTACAACACGCTGAACACGAGGTTGGTCGTGACTCGTGTCATGCATAGCGTAGCGGCCCTTGTGCGTCTCGAGATGGGAGCTGCTAGGGCGGGACGAAATTGGGTCTCGTGAGCACGTGAAATTGACCTGGAACGTATGTTCATTTCTACGATCGAGTTTCTGGTTAATCTCTGACGCTTCTCAGTATATAAAGCATGGTCCACCGCTCGGCGTCTTTCTTCTTGCCGCCTGCGATCCCACTTGTGCCGTAACTGCGAATATTCTCCGCACAGACTTCATTTCTCATCTCCTTGGTTCTGACCACCACCATGTACCCTTCCCCGATACCTCAAGAGCTCGTCGACGTCGTTATCGACCATCTCCACAACGAAAAGCCCGCTCTCAAAGCATGTGCCCTCGTACATTCGTCGTGGGTCACTTCTAGCCGTCACCATTTGTTCCATAGCCTAGCAATCCGCAAACATACGTTCCACGCCGTCATGATCTTTCTCAGTACTCATTCTAGATCAATTGGGCCCAGCATCCGTCACTTACATCTCGGACCTCAGCGGGACAACACATTGTCCTTTGCGGTCCTCATCACCATCCTCTCTGCCCTTCCGCGTCTGAAGGCTGTTCACATTGTCGGCGTCAGATTCGATGGAGCAAACCTCCTCACGACGTGTCCACCCAAACTCCAACTGGACTTGCTTGTGCTCGGTCAAGTTGGTTTCCATTCGGTAAACCATGCGCTCCTTTCCTACAGGACGTTGATCTACGATGTTCTTGCCCTCTTCTCCACGGTCAAGGAACTCCGCGTCGTCGACCTAGACGATGTTCGTCGTCCTGAACCCTTTCATATGGACACAAACAGCCAAGCACTGCCTTTGTTTCTCTCCACCCGATTGCCTGTACAGATCCTCGCCATGCATTTGTCGTTTCAGGCTTACAACAACGTCTTACACGGCATGGTGGACATTTCGCGTCTGACGTCCTTCAGTGCGACTTGCATGAGTCTCAGCGATCTCCGTACGATGGGACGTGTCGTTTCTAGCACCGCGAGGACTCTGACTCACGTCGGAGTCGTCTTCCGCAATTTTGAACCTAGTACGTTCATCCGAGATGACAACGGTTGGACTCCACTGATACGAACTTACCTCACAGCCTCGTCAGATGTACACGGCCTGTATCTTTCAACGTGCCAGTCTCTCAATTCTATTCTCCTTACCATGCGGGTGATTGGTTACACTGAATCTCCGGGGTCATTTCGAGTGGTCCTCAGCATCCTCAGCAGCCTCCCGTCCGGTGTCCCCCTCACCGCCGTCGCTATCAGTGTCGCGTTTGTACAAGACATGTATTCACCTGTCACCAAGGTGCAGTGGGGAACATTGAAGTGGACACTGATGAGGTTCGGGAAGTTGAAAAAGGTCTCGTTTGAGGCAAGGAGGGGGGAGCCTCCCTTTGGACGGATAGAGTTTCCGAACGCAGAGAGAGATCGGATCGAGAGGGAGCTGAAGGATTTGAAGGAGAGCGGGCAATTGGGTTTTCGGTGAGGGTTGAGTATGAGTGAGTCTTCTTTGTTGTATTGTTTGGTATCTATCACGTCTCACACTGCCTCCAACTCTAGATCATGCTAGATATCCATGTCAATCCATCCGGACCTCTCGCGGTGCCACGGCCTTGGGTGTTTCATACGCTACTTCGTGACTGCACGCGCCCGGAAGCTCGTCACTCTCAGTCACTTTGAGCGTGAGTCGTCGTCTTGGCACACTCTTACTCAAGGTGATCATCGCATCCGTCACTTCCGTCATGGAGATCTGTGACAGTGAAATTTGTACAAGCCGAGTGGGATACACTGGGAGAATCAAAACCGATACTGAGGAGGTTCGACAAGGATTGGATTCAAGACAATATTCCGTGGTATGCAAATTCGGATGCTCTACGTGGCGCACGTTGGCTCAGTTCTGCGGGTCACCCTTTTACGATATTGTCGTATCTCGTACGGTCACTCTCTTCAGAGACTTGCTCATCGCCCAGCCCTGTGTTTCGCCATATGTTGCTTACGTCATGGACACAAGTCACCGATCTTGGCCCTACCAGGTTCATCGTCCTAGCTTCCAATCTCTCTCTCTCTCTCTCTCTCTCTCTCTCTTTACGACGTCCACGACAACGACAACGACGACGAGTATGTCGGTTTCCACCCCTCCCGTCGTCCCCCAAGAGCTCATCGACGCCATCGTCGGCGAGCTACATGGCGAGACAGCTGCTCTCAAAGTCTGCGCTCTCGTCAACTCTGCCCAGCTCGACCATGCCATCTCTTCTACGACCTTACTTTTTCCAATTTCGGCCGTTTTGAAGGATCCCTCACTGCATTCCTTTCCACATCGCCATCTATGTCCGTCATTTCCGTTTCAAACATCCTGTTACAGTAAATCTCATAAGGTATGGCGTCGGCCAAGCGTCGGCCGCTGCATAGTGGAATTATCTACACTCGTCGTCCTTATCCGTTCTCTGCCATCTCCCCGTTCTCTCCATCTCGGACGGTTTCGTCCAGATGCTTCGCCCCCTCCCACCCCCTTCCCTGCTTCTGAAACACTCTACCTCGAATGTCTCTCCCTCGAAGGTAGACCACTATCGTCGACATCTACATCTTATTCTCCTCGTTTTCTCACGTCAAGAAGCTCCGACTCCATGACATTTTCTTTCGAGAAGCTGACATGACCGGACTTGCCTTCCGCAAGTTACCCATAGCTCTCGACATCTGTCTGCTGAGTCCCAGACTTGACGATGTCATCCACAGGATGCTCGACATCTCGGGCCTCTCTTCCCTCTCCGCCACCTTCACGGATGACTCGAGGGGCATATACGTGGCATTGGCCGTGTAGTGCCGTCGGCAGCGTCCACTCTTGTCCACCTGGACTTGATCATACGCGTACGCTCCATCCGACCCACCGTACTCTAATTTACATGATACATACTTTTTCACAGCGGACGCCGATGTCGAGCTCCACGAGCTCCACCTCTCATCTTGCAACGTCTGAGTCTCGCTCAACGTCGTACCCGCTCAGCACCGCCCTCGACATCCTTGATACCTTTCTTCCCTCCTCTAACATCGCCGCCAAGCATTCATCCGACTGGGAGAGGCCGAGGCAGAAGTTGAAAGGCTTGCGGCGGCTGGAGCGCGTCACGCTCGAGGTCTCGGGCTATTTGGAAGAGAATGCGGTTTAGAACGACATTCGCGATGCTGTGGGGAAAGAGCTGCGGGAGTGGGATGAGAGAGGAATGCTGGACGTTCGTGCCATGCGCATGTCTCATTATGATGACTGAACGTACCCTCGTTCAGTGCCTCAGCTTTCAATGCTAGGTCACTGGCCGCCCCTAGATCAACGACGATGGACCCGCGTGTGCACTGCTTCAGCATGCATGTGGGATTCAGTGGGAAGAGTCAAGCAGCAATGAGGAGAGGTACACCCCACCCTATTCTTGTACACGTCTGTCATCATCTTGCTGCCATTGACGGTCTGCATTTCAGATCGCTATGCTATCTTGAGATCCAGATCAGAATGTAGATCGTGTTCGTACTCTTCGTCTCTCTTTCAACGCAACTTGTCGTATATGCCAGTATGCACAAATAAGTTATAACATGATATCGACCTGCAGTATATAGCTGCAAGCTTCCAAAACAAACTACCGTTTTGAAAACGGTGAACGACTCGGACCGAGGTGACGAAATGCTCTTACCCTGCACTAAATGACAATAGCAGAGTACCACGCATAAGTCATGACGCGGTACGGGGGTAGGGGTAATGGTCAAACTGAGCATTGGATGCCACACAAGGATGCTTACAAGTTACGGGTTCTAGCCACCAGTTCAGAGCTGTCGTTGACCCATGGTGACGCGCTCCGACGTCTCCGGATCTTTCAGCCTCGGTCCCTCTCAATCCAACCCGGGTCTCCTCAGTCCCTGCTGCATCAACCAACTGCACTCCGAGGCAGACTGAAGAGGTCATCGGGAGAAGAACGATGACTCTTGAAAAGCTGCAGACTGCCTGTAATCTTGGGGCCTACGGAAAGCACAGGCAATGTGAAGTGAGGGTGTATGTGCGGGAAATCAACGATGGAATCGTCGGAGAAGCAGATATGAAGATCACAGGAATGTGGTTCATGGTGGAATTCTTGGGTGCGACTCGTAGAAAGGGGCGGCTGTGACAACGATGTCGAGTCATCGGCAGTTGTGGCCATCACCCGCCGATTGAAGGGAGCTGGCGCGTCTGTGGCTTGCAGTGTCGTGGACGAAGGAACTTGGCAGCAGGTGAACTCTGAGGGCGCGTGCCGTACGAATGGTGACCGACGCACACAACGCTGACCTAGTGTGTCATAGATTGTGATAGCTTTGTAGTAGATTAATCAGCGAGTTGACTACCTGAAACTAGGAAGCCCGAGCAGCGGGTGCAGAGGCCATGTTCTATATCCAAGAATACACGTGGCAATTGTCATTGTTGGGATTGAGAACTACATTCGTCAATCCAAACGCAACCGAACCTAGCATTATCGGGGTCAGCACTCCCAGTCGTTCACGTTGAGGCGCAGGCTCATATCGGAATTGACAGACCTTGTCCACCTTGTCCATCGGCTCCTCTGAAAGATCTCGTTCAGCCAACATTTCGGAAATTCTGCGATTCCGGGCGGCCGAGGACGAAGACGGCGTGGTACCCAAGATGTCGTCCAACACCCTTGATATCCGCTCATGCGCCTCTTGCACGCCGGCACGAGGACCATCGCGCGTGCGATAATGATCCAAAACTTTAGAGACGGCGGCGGTGTATTGCGTGCAATAGTCGAGCAGGTTCTGGTACGCTCGGGCAGAGCACCGCTCCATCTGCGGGAGATATACGTCCGCGACGGGCACGTCCTGATCCATGACGCTCAGAGCGGCTTGCTCGGCTTCGTCCGTCCAGCCGCATGCTATGGCCACGAAGTACGCTGGGAGGGGGTCCGACTTCAAAGACGGCTGGAACGCGGTCCTCAGGGTCCCCATGACCGCAGGCATGGCATATTTCTGGGCGGCGGCGAAGATGTCGATGAACCAAGCGACGTTGACGTTGACGTTGACGTTGTCCGGAGGAAGGTAGGAGCCGGTGCCGTAGGAGAAACGGAGGAGGTCACAAAGGACACGGGCGTCCTCTGGAAGATAGATGAGCGTATGTCCGTCTTCGACCACAGTAGAGGCTGCAATTTCGTCTGCAAGGATCGGCGAGAAGAGGGATAGAATGAACCGGTGGGCGGGGATACGACAGTTGAGAGAGGTGGCGGAACAGACGAACACATCTGCAGGTCTGCGTTCAAACAGGTCACATGAATGAACCCAGTCCGAGCCATCAACGTCCTCAGTGGATGAGTTGCGTGCAACATAATTCTTGGATGCAGGGTATACGAACTGATGGTGTGGGTTAGGCAGATTTTTGGGTGTTGACATTTGGCGTATATACTGACGGAGGCGGAAGTACGCCCCCGCAGTGATGGTCCCGAGTCCTTGCATTGTGCCGTTGTGGATCGAGGCCAACGCCGCCTGCTGAATCTTCACGGCTTGAGCTGGAACAGGGAAGTATCCAGCCGGGAGGAACAATGACCTTGCTGCACGAGATGCGTTCTCTTCCATCTCAAACCGACAGCAACGTACATAGCTCTCCAGCGGCTGCTCATATGACAACCTATTTAACGCATCTTCCGCAATGCGCCTGAGATGGTCTGCCATCTGGTACTTCCTCCCAGCACGAACGACGTCGACCGTGTGCCCCAGAACGTCCAACGGTGGCGCCACGACTGGATACACCAGGCGAAGCAGGTCGTGTATGATCCTTCCGCGCTCGGATAATGGGAGTAGAACCGCGTCGGTGAGAGATGAATTCGGATCGAGCGTCGGCTGGGGCAGCGAGAACATGTCTGCAAAGAAGGGGGAAGCGATGGAAAGAATGGCTTTGTGGCACGAGAACTTGATATGGTCGGAAGAGACGAGGATGATGTCGGCGTCGGGACGATTGAAGGGGGCTGGCGCGACAGTGTACGATGGTTCCGGCATGTCACCGTCGGGCGCATCGGTGGCTTGCGGTGTCGGTGTCGGGCGCATCAGTGGCTTGCGGTGTCGGGGCATCGGTGGCTTGCGGTGTCACTGCTTGGTCGCTGCCATCAGCAACGCCATCAGCGACCGACACGACGACGCTCATGCCCGGCAAATGCCGAACATTCCTGCCAGTCACTGAGGTCGTCGGTTGGCGACACTCGCTCGTCGAGGACATCGTCAGTCGGCTCTTCGACGACAAACCCATGTTCCTCGTTTCGCAAAGGCAGTGGTTCGTTGTGTTCTGCATCATCACACTCAATCCATGTCAGATCTGGACCTCTCGCCGCGATCTCGCCGTTGTGCTCTACGGTGTTCAGTTCACCGAGCCCGGCACCCCCGTGTCAGTCACCATCTCTTTCAACATGTTCTCGCTCGGTGGTTCTGTGCACGTACTTCCAAGTGGGGTGGACTGGGGGAAACTGAGGACGGTGCTAAAGGAGCTCGACAACTTGGAGAGCATCTCGTTTCGGTGTGACGGTCATTTACAGATGGCGAGAATGGGTCGCTGCGTTTCTCATTTGGAATTTTGTGTTCCAGCAACCATAAAAGTACGTGCATTTCCATCCGAATAATAAATGTTGGGTATACTTCAGTACCTACGTATAGGGTCTACCGCCCGACTTTGTTTGCCGCCGCTATATTCTGTGGATCGCTCGCTTGCCCGAATCCCGCCGACCCATCTGTCCCTCCCCATGGGGACGTCGCCCACAGCATGCTCGGCATCTCACACGTCTCTTCCCTCTTCACGCACGTCGCCTGCAGCGTTTATCATCACCTACCTCGACGACACTTCATCCCTGGATCTCTCGCAAGCTCGAGCTGCACCTCTCCGTGTACTGCGTCCCACTCATCATCGCCATCTACCGTGACCCAGTCATCGCCACCACGACATCTTCGGCACCCTTCTAGTTCTCCCGCTTCCTCACCGCTTGCCAGAACAGTTCAGCATCGCAATAGATCGGGAATCTGGGCATTTAGGGAGATGTTGAAGTATTTCGGGAGTGACCGCGGCCGTTTCGGAGATGGCGTGGAGCGTTGACTCGGACAAATTGAGCTTTAGACGGAGAGTCGGATTGAGAGACTGGTATCCGGGACGTCTGGTGACATCGTGGTGCATAATCCCACTGTGCCGCGCAGTATGATGTTTTTGTAGCGTTCAGTGCCAAAGTCCGGGTCACGTAGATGAGGGAACTAATTCTTGAGGACTCTTTCCATCGCCGACCGAACAGCCGCGCTATACTGCAGGATGTTGTAGAGCACCTTTGCGCTCACGACCTCCAGGTTCGGGAGATAGGTCAGGTCAATGTCAATACTGTTGTCGGTCGCAATCAACTTTGCAGCCAGTTGGGTTTCGTCGACGATGCCGAGCGCAGCCGAGAGGAAGTAGGCTCAGAGAGGGTTGTGCCTAACATGTGTCTGGAAGAGGATACGAGCTTGGGCAAAGTAATCTTGAGTCTAAAGACGATTCACCGATCTCTGTGACGAGGGTCGGTGACATGGTAGAGAGGATGAGCATATGTCCTGGGAACTCGACTAGATCAGAAGAACGGACGACGACGTCTGCCAGATTGCGTAAGAAGAGCCCAGAATCTACCCATGCCGACGGCAAATCCCAACGCGTGGTCGGTGTGGGTGGTGATGCGCTACACAAAGGACAACGTGGACCAGTAGGTGTCGTCCATGACCACAGATGCTGCACGACCCAGGTGCCGCCGCAAGCGGAAGTACGCGCCTGCAGAAATGTTGTCCATCTCAGCGACATAGTTGAAAGGAGGGAGAGCGACGCCATCCGCCGGCTGGCAGGCGTGCTGCGCGGCGGTCCTGGCATTGGGTTCGAGGTCAAGACAGGAGGCGATTGCGTTTTGGTGTCCAAGAAGCCCTGCGGCGTCGCAGCCTGCGTGATTTGATCATTGGAGTTGTGGCCTGATATTTGCGACAAACCTCCTATATGTCTGCGACACCAAAGAGATTGGTCACCGCGAGACCGACAGGATAGATCAAACGCAGACACGTTCAACGTACTGCTGGTTTTGGAGACAGCGATGATAGGTATACCGTTCTCCTCGGTCTGATCTTCTGCTTCATAATGACCGACGCAGAACATGTCTGCAAAGACGGGAGATGAGAGGGATAGGACGATCTTGTGTACGCAGAACCTCACCAAGTCCGAGGATACCAGCATCCTCTCTGTTGAACGACTCGGCGGTGTTGGATGACATCCTGTAAGTACCAAGGTGAGAACCGTTCAGTAGTGACGACGTGCCCTTGGTGTAAGTGATTTCATCACGTTGCAGGTTCTACAACAGTACTGAGGACAGTACATGTTTAACGGACGTTCGCTCGACCCAGATACTCCAGACGTCCAGAGCGAAAGTCCATCACTCATCTCCTTGAACGTCTGCCCCAGCCTCACCAAGGGATGAACGGGTGCACAAGCTTTGAACATCATGAAGGTGGTAGAGGACGTCGACGAGCTCCTGGGGAACGCGAGAGGTCGTCGGTGGTCACGACGACGAAGAAAAGGTGTTACTACCTGTTGTTACGTGTCACGCTTACGTCATCTATGTCACGACCTTGGCAAGACCGATTCTTCAAAGCCGCTCTTGACAAGCTTGACATCTTGATCAGTCACATTCTTGCTCTCTACCAGATATTTTGCGTTGGTCCGACAGGTTCAGACGATAGGAAGACGGATGGACAGACAGCGACCCGGACAGGAAACCTCGAGGCTGCAAGAGGAAATCGAGAGCAAGCAGGAGTGAAGTAACAGGAAGTATTCAGGGTGCTGGACATATCGTCGGTTTACGGTACGTCGTGCTGCTCGATATTCGCAATGCCATCACGTCTGACTTTCCATTCTCTCGTACTCCAGGATCTCATCGACTCGGAGATGATTTTCACGACGACGATCTCGTCTTTGCTTTGTGTTCTGGCACGACTGGGCTCTGGAATTCCTATCTATATTATGCACAATCTTGTCTATTGTCTTCACCTCCTCAAAATCAGACTTTGAACACCTCACTTCACGCCAGCTTCTCAATCTGCATACGTGACCGCAATGTGGATCTTACTCTCGTTGGCACCATCCCATACAAAAGCTCCATCCATAGCTTGAATCTGTGGCCTACTTGCGCACGCCTTTGGCCTAATATTGTTGTTCGGAGTTCCGCAGTCTCAATATTCCCTCTCGTCTGTGCCGCGTTGCAACATATCTAGTATCTTTTGTCACTCATCGCCGTCTTTGCGGCTTTTCTTGGTTCAAGTTGGACGATCGTGCTCCCCGCGGTCTCCACTATCATCTGCGGTGAATCTAGGTCAGCTTCATGCCCAGTACGTACGAGTCTTTGTCCAGATCTACTCTGACTCACATCTTCCCTTTTCTACAGATATTCCGCGGGTGTTATATCTATCGACGTACCATACCCTTCCCCTCTTCCCTGTCATGATCTATGAGGACTACATCTGTGTCTTCCAGGATGTCACTTGGGCGTCTATGTAACCTCCCCAGCAACCAACGCGACGAAGTTGAAGTTGAACGCGTCCGCTTCCAAGAGCACGCTCAACAAATGAATATGGCCTAGTCGTACAAGCTGGAGCAGAGGCGGAGACGAAATGAGACGCCAATGGAGGGTACTGATAGGAGTGTAGAGCGTCGAGGTATCGCTGCAAAGTCTGGTGGCACAGTCGTAGTATACGTAGAAACTGTAAGCATCCACTGAGTTAACGAACTACAATGTCACTCCATGTTCTTTGCAAATTTCAGTTTCCGATCCTCGATGCGACGACTCCGTTCTCGAGCGCAGCGCCGCGGTTGACCGTTCCTTCCAGGTCCCTTCTGAGCCGCAGCCGCACGTTCAGTGTAGTCCTCCCAGCAACTCCATTTCATGCTTGACAGGTCGACTACGTATTCCGTATCATGCGGAGTGAATATCTCTGCGATGTCAGCACCGTACTCTGACAACTTCCACTCCTTGCGCCGCAGGTCTGGATGCGGGCTGATTTGTACCTGCGGTAACACACTAGGATTCCTTATAAAGGGGTCCCTATCCACTTTCTACAAGGGCATCATCTTCACTTTACCACTCTCAACACTCCTACAATGTTTATTCATCCGTCTCGTAATACGATACCGTTAACATTGATATGTCCATGTCGCGACAATATTAATGTCCAAGCAAACAAGTTCATTTGCTAGGATGTAATGTTGCGGGTCGTGTACATGTACAGTGATAGCCTTATGTATACAAGAGAGAAAACAAACCACCTCCTCCGAGAGAACGTGACATAGGAAGAGATGTACATGTGTCATAACATGAGTCGCGGTCATACTTCAGGATAATGGTCTGATGCCTGAGGTGCATTTGGGTTTTCGACCCAACTACGTCCTGTACGGAGATGATGTGTCTCTTGACCTATAAAAGACTGTCCATACGCAGCTTCGGGGCTGACTAGTATTTCACTACCAGGGCTGCGATCCTCGCTCGAGTATACTTTAAATGAGATATGATCATTTTTATCCGAAGGGCTTCTATGGGCCGACTCGCTTCATGAGGTGCATGAGCGGGAGCAACTTGAGAATTCAGAAATTTAGACACTTACAGAACGGAGATCGAACGACCGTGAGGGTAATGCATCTTGACGTGTTGGATAAGTTTGTCCTGGTGCCATTTCTCGAGTTCAACCAAGTCGGTGCCAGTACATCCAGGAAATGTCTCCTTTTGTATCGTATTGTTTAACCAAGTTCCGCCTTTCATGGATACGTTCAACCGTTGACGAGCCGCAGAGGACCACCTTAAATTGATACTGGCACAAGTTGAAGACTACCGTATCAAACACAGGTCCTAAATGCAGTGATGTATAATAACTCACGATCTAGTGTTTGTCCGCTCCCGGGCCGAGCCGAGAGTCGGAGTGGCTTGAGTTTGAACAGAGCTACCGAGTTGTGATGTAGTGGTCGTATATCTAGGAATGCAGGTTGGAAGTGATCACGACCAAGTGCCAGTGGCAAGTAAATAGTACTGACTGTGGCGTTGATCCTGCTGGCGGCGCCGCCGCTGCATATTCATGTCTCCGAGTCTGCTGACCATGACCTGTGCGCCCAGATCCAGAGCTCGAGGCACGATGGCCTTGTGTTGAACTGTCAACTGGGAGAAGATGAGACTCGGAGCTTCTCGTCGAGGCAAGAGGACTAGATTCTGCTCTGTATATCGCCTGTGAACCTCCTCCACGTCGACGAAGAGCATCCGACGAAGAGCCACCGGCATATTGAGGCTCCGTGTATCCTGCTGATACCTGCTGCGAGCCTCCACTATTACTCGGATGTGGCGGCACCACCGGCTGTCGAGGATAACCTGCATCTGCAGAGAATCCTGGATCACTGGCACCCTGAACATGACTCGATACTGTCTGCCGCGAGCCTCCACCAGTATGTTGCGGCGGATAGTTTGCAACTGCAGCCCGAGAGAATCGCGGATCACCGCCTTGACCACTGGTACGACTCGAAGGTGATGGAGGATAAGAATTAGGTGGTGGATATAAAGCCGCTGACGTTGTGGGTCCAGGATATGTGCCTTGACCACTGCCTTGGTTCAAAGCAACATGTCCTGTAGTAAGGGGTTGAGGTCCGTAACCAGGTGGTGCTGCACCATAAGGCACGGGGCCATCGCTTTGGTGGCTCAGATAAGGAGGAGCATATTCGGGCTGGAGGTGGGCCCCAGCTGGCATCATGTCATATGCATGGGGTACTCCAGGTTGTGGCTGCTGCTGAGCGTACATCGAATTGTGGGGAGGTTGTCCCACCGAGTGTCCAAGTGTATGTGAACTGCTCGAACGGTGTGGTGCAGGTGACATTTGAGCATACGAAGATGGGATAGTTGATCCGGGCTGAACAGCTCCAAATTGCGCGTTATAGTAGCCAGCTTGACTTGGATGCGGATGCGGATTTGCACTTGTATTCCTAGTAAGTCCGGGAGCGTGACTGCAGGCTAACAAAACTTACATGTTGCCTTGAGGCATGCCGTATTGAGGCTGCAGCGTGCCAGTGTGCTGTGATGGATGAACTAGAGTGCCAGTGGGGTGTGGATACGGGGCTGCCTGACCGGCGCTGGACATAGATAGTCAGTGCACAATCAGCGAATATTATTGTGAATGACATACACCGGTTGCAGATATCTTTGCTGCTCCGATGACCATTGCTGAGGGTTGAGAGGACGGCCATACTGGTCGGTTGGACTGCAAATGGGACACGCATTAATTGAAGAGATACGACAGGGACAGAGGACTGGAATTACTACTGTGAATTCGGTCCGCCTTGACGGTACAGATGATTTCTGTTGTCTCTGTTACCAGCGATATATGTCAATAATGCTCAAGCGGAAAGAATTGAAGCTTACGCCATCCAGATTCCGAAGAGGTAGATAAGCGACAGGCTACAGCGTAGTCCTCAGGGGGTGCAGGGAAGCTCAGTGAACGAAGACCACAGGTCAGCACCGGAAGGTGAAGGGTGCTGATAGAGGCATTGCATCTGTCGAGCTGGCACGTCCCTCTTTTATATGCCAGTATGACAGACGCGAGCTCCAGCATACGCACCTGACAGCGCAACGTGAAACCTCCCTGTCGGGCAGTCCTAGTCTTGACCCAGATACACCGTATGCTGCCATAGCGCGGATTAAGCCATGATGAATTGCAATATCCTCGAGGTGTCCTCGTGTACCCTCCGCTGCACAAGAGTTTCCAGGTGTAGCAGTGCTGGACGGTCCGAGCCATCGATGATACAATTTCCAACTTGTTCCGGAAGGTCAGAGTCAGAATCAAGATATTGCGAGAGGTTTGCGCAGACGATGGCTTGGATGGGACGTGGTGCGTCTCACAGTCGACGGCGGAGAACTCGCAATCTTGATGCCAGGAGCTAACAGAACAGATATATGCAAGCGCACGCAACTTGGTGAAATCTTCACCTTACGATACCCCACCTCCGAGTCAGGCTTGATACATGCTACTACCTGGCATTCTGATCTGGTCCTAGAGCCGATGACCGTTCTCCGATGTCATGTTCCACTGAGAACTTGAGTACGAGCTGAGTCGAATCTCGATAATGATCATGGCCCATGGGCCATGGGTACTAGTATCCGAGTCTGGACAATTTGTGCCACAACGACACTGATAACTGCTGCTCGCTATCGTACTTCATCAGCGGAAATTTAGAGAGCTTGAAAGAGGTGGAGCTTACCGATTTGCCACTGGCACTAGTAGCAGTGCAAATGGCCGGGCACAATCCAACTTAAAGTTCCACTGACTTCACTAGAGCTCTGCCTCCAGATTCTTGAAGATTGAATACGGATGCACTTGAGGATGTAAGATCGTCAGTAGAAGATCAGTGCATGCTGGAACTCGAGTATATACGCAGGCTGTCCCACGAGTCCAACTGAGTCACTGTCTGACTCAGTCTCCGAAAGCCTGAGCTTGCATATGTGCAATACGTAGATGTCGAACAATTAATCGTGATGGGTATTTGGTAGCTGTGTAGCATTTGTAGGTCCGACATGACATGAGGAAAGGTGCAGGCAATCAGCCGCTGACGTCTCTTCGGGGCGCCGAGCACTATAGTGACTATATGTTGCCCGGGCCAGACAGACAGAGATGGGCACTACGAGTCATCTCTGAACGTGAAGGTACTCATGTCTACTCCGTTCTACATCGAAGAGAACGTCTTTCTATCCCCAGCTCAAGGAGAAGGCTTCTTCTGTCCTCAATTTGGAGAAAAGCTAGAAAACGGCCGGTACACGCTGGTTCGAAAACTTGGTCGGGGCGAGTATTCATCAACATGGCTTGCATTCGATCACGGACATGACCATCGGTAAGTCTACATGCCAAATTCATTTCTATCCTGTAGCATGTCATTTTTGTTTTCTCGCCACACCATCTCATCGCTCGACAAAACACGTCACGTTCCTTATCAATCCTGCTCTATCAAAATATGGGGGCTCTCAATTTCTGCCGGCTGACATCATTCATAGGGATCCCAATAGAAACGCATACCGTGCTATCAAAGTACTCTCCGTCCGTGCCACCATTGCTTGCCAGAAGGGTATCATACAAGAAATGGGGATCTGGCAAAGTCTTCCACCGTCCAGATACTGGTATCCCCTCGAAAACTCGTTTTATCACGACGGCCCGTGGGGGCAACATCTCTGTCTTGTGTCCAAAATGATGGGGATGGATTTATTTCTGTTCAGGAAGTACGTCTTCGGGCCATCCTCGGGGATGGATCTGGATATGGTGAAGCAGATACTTCGACAAGTATCCCGGAGTCTGCGATTTCTACATGAATGTAACATCGTTCACGCAGGTAAGAGTGTCGGCCCTTCATTTTCACGGCGACTGACCTTGGCTGGTACAGATATTAAGGCGTCGAACATTTTACTTGGCAGTGAATTCACGACCGACGAGCTTTATGAGACCGTTTCCTCGCTCCCTCCTCCGCCATGCTATGAAGTACAGGGGCATATATACACCATGTGGCAATCTGCGCCTGTCTCGCCTCCTGCGGACGAGAGTGGATTGATCAGTGCGCAACTGATTGATCTCGGATCCGGTACGTTTGCCACATCGGGCACCTTCAAGTTCAGTTTGTTATTGACTTGGACGTTGCAGCACAATTAATAGGTGCAGAACCATCACAACCGAACTTCTATCCACTCGGGCTAAGGAGTCCTGAGCTCCTTCTCAGAGCTGGTCTTGGATACGAGGCTGACATATGGGCTATGGGACATCTGGTGAGTCAATTGAACTTATCATGGCTTGTCGTCGACTGACAATTGAATGTTTAGGCGTTCGAATTGTTGACTGGGCAGACACTATTTCAAGTGACTGAGCGTTACAACCCTCTGTCATCGCAGATGGAGGTCGACTTGCCCGATATACTTGCACAGATGATGGAAATATCCGGCGATAGTTTCAGTACTGGGAGTGGTGCTGCGATCAAGAAGACCGCTCTGGATTGGAGTAATTTCTTTGATATAGAAGGTAGGTTGACTTTCTGTGCGAAATTATCCTACCTACATTGACCGGAAATTAGGGAGTCTCAGACAGCCACCTAATTCATCTCGTCCGGCCGTGAATTTAGACGCAATGTTGATAGAAGCTTTGGAAGAACCTGATCTTGTCCAGCATGCTGCAAGCTTCATTCGATCTTGTCTTTCACTCAATCCTCGTGATCGTCTGACGGCAGAAGCACTGGCGAATCACTGCTGGCTGGAGGATAATGACAACCAGTGAATGTATCTCATAGGAACGACTCCATACGCTTTCGACCATAAGTACATATTGTACTTACTTTTACGCACTCGCAAGCATGTCTTCTTTGTTTACATCGGTCCTGTTATAGCACGGCGTTGAATGCCAGATTTTATATGGTGGATTGTTACTCAATGTAAGCGGTAATTCTATGAGTGAATAGTGCAACGATATGTGTGTCAAGAATCGAGAAACTCGTCGAAATCAGATATAGACACATCGTGGTCGTCATGAAGGTCTTGGTAAATGAAGAACCAGTTGACACCACCTGGTCCGGTTCGATCTACAAGCCAGTAGTGCGTCAGGAGTGTTTTTGCCGTCACGCGTTGCAACGGGTCGAGGCGGAGACAACTCCGAATGAAGTTGACGATATGTGTCACTTGTGGGGTGGTTGTAATGTGTCCAAGAAGGCTTCCCTCCAAATCAATCGGGGGACGACATGACTGCCGGCGCTGACGAAGATTTCCTAACAGCAAAGAGCCATATCAGCGAGCTAGTATGTACACGCCACACAGAAAAAGGTTGGAAAACGCACCTGTATCGTCGAAGAACTCGCTCCACCGTTCGGCCTTTGCACGAAAGGTAGGCGAAATGTCAGCTGAGAAGTCCTGTCCAGAGGCCTCCATCATCTGACAAAGAAGATCGTCGAGATCGTCTCCATCGATACACAACACCGGGTTGAAGAGGGGCCGTCCCGTCAAGAGTTCGAATACCTGCCGTAGTCGGAAGATTAGCACAGAGTAGGCGCCTTTCAGTGGAGACTCACTAGACATCCTATAGCCCACATGTCCGCCTCCCATCCCAGATCTGCTCCGAGAAGAAGCTCGGGGCTCCTCATGTGTAATGGATAGAATGTAGAGCCAATAGATGTACCAAACTTTTGAGCTGTAGCAGTAAGGTCAGATAACGACGAGCCTGAACTCTCAGTAATTAGACACACCTGAACCAAGATCAATGAGCGCGAATCCAAAATGATCATGTATATGCGCAGCTTGTGTGACGTTGAATTGATAGACGTAGATGGAAGTCCATATCGGCAGGACAATCGACGTGCCATATTCCGTGATCGTCATGCAACGACTAGGTTCAAGCAAATTTGCTTCCGTGTCGTGAAGCAATCGATCGATGTCGTCAGAGAGCGGCGCAGTGCGTATAACGATATTGGACGCTTTGATGTCTGAAAACAATCAGTCGCCCGACGCTAATCAACACGACGAGGAAACAAAACTTACTAGCATGAATGATGTTTGATGCGTGCAGTATTGCCACTCCAACAAGGGCGTCGTGGATGAGCAATTTTACCATGGGTGGGCCCAGCAATTTACGAGGGAACAGGAGTCGAAGTTTGTTGACATCCACACCGTTGTATGCCGCCACAAGGCATAAGTGTGTCCCTGTTCGTGACTCGTGAAAGAAGTGGTCCAACAACGTTGGAAGATGTCGGCTCTTTGGCAGATCGGACCATAGCCCTAATTCTTGAATAATGCCAGAAACACACAACTGTGTTGAAGAAGCGGAATACACCTTGATAGCACGATAATGGCTTCTATAAAAGAAAGAAAAGTGAGACCGAAATCCAGACTCGGACCGAAAAGGTCACTTGTGGCGAGCGGATACGCGAACACAGACAAACCGACAGGATAACTCACTGGGTGTATTGACCTGGTTGTGGGTGTACATCGATAGCCAACCATGTCGAAGAGCGCGAGTTCCAACCAATCTTGCGGAGGACTACGTACTTCCCGTTCAACAATTCCTGCCACATGGGCCAGAAGAACCCTCCGCCTTGCTCGGTAGGTAATAAGAGGTCCTCTTCTGGGAAGTATTTTGGAGGAAATGTCGAAGTTACGAAGTTATGAAATTCAGAGGACATGGTGGGGATATTCATATCCTCGGCCAAACACACCGGCGCTAACGCAGCTGAACCCTCAGCTGGAACAGCCGCCCGAACGAACCGGTACGTCGGACGACCAACAGACGACCATTCTCTGAGATTATTGTGAAGATACCGATTCTATTCCAGGTCGAGGGTATTCACGCTGCAGAAAACGATTCGGTACGTCTCTGCTTCCCGAAAATCAATGAATATCCACCTGATTATCTTCCAGCCTGCTCATATAAAGGCTCGTCGCTGGTACAGCATGCATAGAGCCTTGAGGATCGCCGAACTTGTCGAGTCAGTTGTGGATTGCCTCGTCGGAAGTCGAATACCTGTCCTATCATCTAGTCACTTTCCCTTCTCAAATCTCTCTGCTGATGCAGAGCGTAACGTCAGATCCCTACGCCACACCTCCACGCTCTTCCGTGAACCATGCCTCAATGCAATATGGCATACTCAGATCACTTTGATCCAGCTTCTGAGAGCAACTGGAGCGGTTACGGAGCTGAAAGAGACGAATCGATGGACAGACAAGCCTGAGATAACATTCGTACGTTTCCGCCCTTCGCCCAGTGCAAGTAGACGGCGGTTGATCGCCCTCGACATTTCAACAGAAATCTTACAAGCCTTTGGACTCCAACGACTTTTCCGGGGTTTCTTTATATTCATCCAGGATCAAGCACCTCTATTTACCATGTTCGGACTTTTCGAACCACGCCACGATTCAATACGACCTGTCTAGCCTGCTGTCTCCCAGCCAAACCATGATGCTCTTCCCACGCCTACAGGGATTAACATGCACGACGTTATATGCTTCAGAACTTCCCTGGATCCTTCGCACACTTGGAACATCGCTACTGAGTTTCGACCTCGTTGCAATTCTTGACCCTTCAAAACTTTCAGATATACTGGACCCAAGCGCAGCATATCTGACATCCTTGACGATACCACGTCTTCTCATCCGGCTCAGTGACAACCCCCAAGGGACGTACGATGGGATGTGCAACATCCTCAAGAAGGCTACGTCTCTCCATACCTTGAACTTATATACCGATTTCGATGTCGGGCAGGGCATCTGGCAGGCCATATCACAATCACAATCCCTGGATCATCTCGATATCCGGGCTCTCTCCGCACAATTTCATGCCCCCGTCGTCAACAAAGCGATCTTTTCTTCCCTCGTTGTCCTCTGTATCGAGACGTCACGTTTGACTGCTCTCATCACCGCTTTCAAAAGCTCGACCTTCCCATATATCCAGGAGATCAAATGTATCATCAATACGAGTAAACAAACAAATCACCTCATTAAGGCAGTAGCCGATGCCTGTACCGCCAACACCCTTAGGAAGTTCCACCTGAAAAGTGTCGGTGACTGGCGATCGGTGCACGAGCGCGAAGGGTTGAATGGGGCCGGCTCGGACGTCCTCAGGCATCTTTTTCGCATGCGCAGTATGCGCGAGCTCTCTCTCGACGTAGGGTGGATGTGGACTCTTGGAGACAAGTTCATACAAGGTCTGGCTCAAGCGTGGCCTAATCTCACGACGCTGTGGTTGGATCCGCTTGGGATCTGGCTTCAACCGCATCGTATCACATTGGGGGGCCTGCAGGCCCTCGCTGTGTACTGCCCACATCTCATCCGACTCGGGATCGTCCTCGACGCCTCCAATCTCGACTTCCCATCCTTCCCTCAGCCTATTGGCCAACGGAGCATGCTGTACGAGCTTAGCGTTGGGCCCAGCCAAATTGTGTCACCCGGCATCGTCGCTGGCTTCTTGTCAGAGACGTTCCCATGCTTGGCGTCGATATTCCTCTACGAATATGACTGGGACGTGACGCCTTTGGATCCGTGGTACGTAGAGCAGTGGAGATACGCAGATCGGATTTTGAAGGACATGTCGATGAGGAGAATGGTGCGGGGGGCGGACGTCGATACACTAGCGGTTGCCGTGCAGAACACACATCTGTAACGAGGGTTTTTACACAGTAGAATATGTGTTTAAAATTGAAAGTTGCAATCAGATATGTACATGGCAGCCCCTCGTCGGCGACGAATCTTAGCCCAACGGTGTAGCGATAGCTACGCAACACAACGTTTAGTCGTGCCGTGGAGTGACCAGCCCTAATCCATGCAGACGCCCTCCTTGCCAGTGAATCCGCACTTGCCAAAGTATGTCTAAATTTTCGATATTCAAATTCTGATCAGTGTTGTGTCAGCGTAAAATGCAATGGAAGTCCGTTACGCTTTTACCAGATTGATGAAACCGTACGGATAAAGAAAGGCAATACATGGTCAACGGTTTGACTGGGTGCCATCCGATCGTAGAATATTCAAGTTGTTGATGCGGGTTCAACGCCGAATCAACGGGCGTGGTGAGTTGTGATCACTCCCACTTCAAAATTTGTACTATCCGGCGATACGACCGTACTCTGTACCAACTCTACTTTTTCTTCTGGATAATGCTCTGGCGAAATGACTGATTACTCGTCAACGGAGCCCTCAACAGCGGGGCCCCGATCCCCTCTCTTCGGGACGGCTACTTTTTCAACACTATCAGCTACATAAACACCATTGTAGCCCTCATACCTCTCGTCCACAAACCGGTCTCGTGAGTCCGGCTCTCCTGCTGTCATGTCTGTCTACTCACCATCCCGCAGTGACACCGACACCGTCTTCATATGATAGCGACGATGTCTCGTCCGGCCGTCAAATGAGGAGAATCAACGTGTCGCCTACACCATCACGAACATCGTACACGACGACGATTCGTACGACGAGGAAAACGAAGTCGCAGCCTCCCTCAACTTGATCGACGATGAGCTTGACGACGCCATTACGTCTTGGTCAGGCGGACCTTCTCCATACACGTCTTCGACAACGCCAGTCGACTCGTACCTCTCGCAAACGCCTCAAGATATCTACTCTTCCTCAAGCACGCTTCTCGATCGCGACAGAAGGGTCCTGAGCACATTCTCGGAGCACACGGAGAATGTCTCTTCTCGGCCTGTCTCTTTTGCCCAATCCGGCGCTCAGAGTGGTAGCAGACCGGTCACCATGTACTCGAGTAACTGTGGCGAACACAGGCGATCAGCAACCCTGGCCGACATCACCACTCCCATTGCTCATGTAAGATCATCCATGGACCCGGACGCTCGTGAGGCTACCCCACGACGAGATGCGACCCCTGCTCCTGGGCGTGTAGGTCAATTGGTCGCATCTTTTGAACAGAACGCGTCGCCCGGGTATCTTCAAGGCCATACGAGGACGGCTTCAGCACCCTCCGGCCCAAGATCGCCCAGTCCATATGCCACGACCAGCCAATCCATGCCCACTCTCAGCTTCACCGCGACAACCACTGGATACGGCTATAGCAGCGCAACGGGGTACGGCACCACTACAGGGTATGGCACTACGACGGGCTATGGGAGCGGGTACAGCTCGCGACCTTCGTCTCCTACGAAGAGCAGGTCCGGTTCTTCCGTGGGTGGCTCTAGCTTGATGTCACCGCCTCCTTACGCAGGCACTTCCATGTCCGGAGACTCTAGGATCCCTCCCAGCTCGTACACGCGCAGCACCACTGGTACGGGTACCTACACGGACACAGTCACGAATTCGAACACGTTCACGAATACTTTCACCACCAGGTCGGGGACCGTCACAGGAACTCCTACCGCTTCGTCATTGCGCCGCCCTCAGACTTCTCCGCTTTCTCCTCTCACTTCAGTTCGCAATATCGTGGCGGCATGGAAGGAGCGCACGCCGTCACTCAACAAGTCGACGCGGTCGGCACTCTCAACGTCAGAAGTCTAATAAGGGCCTGTTCGGTAACAAAATGTGTATATTATATACCGGTATATCTTGCCCTTAAACAGAAATCGATATTTGTGATTCCGAAAAATATGTTCAGATCGTAAATTCGGTGTCCGGATGGCACATTGACAGGCGCCGCGTCGCGCGTAGTGCAAAGGCTAAAACTAAAACACATATCGACGAGGGTGTTAGAATTCCTGAGGACAGTAGGAATAAGATGAATGTATTGCGTTTGGCTGAGCTCTTGCAAACGCATGAGAGAGGGGGAAATACACGAAAAGAGGGCTTTATCTACGAAAACGGGATCAATGATAAATTGGTTGTTGATCTACGAGAACTGCCTCATCATAGATTTCAACAAAGGGCGCAAACCACCAAGGTTGATGAGCTTGAGCTCGAGACAACGGAAAACGAGGGGACGGACACCGAGGCTGTCCTTCATGCGATCCCGATGTCCGTTGAGGAGCTCTTGAAGCCAAGCTGAGCGAGAGAGGATGGACGTGTGATATGGCTCTGGATGCAGCCGGTTCCAACACGCATCGACAGCTGCGGCAACAGCAGCGAGAAGCACTGCCGCAGCAATTGCACGGCGGCGTTGATTGTTGTGCGCGAGGTGAGGTGGGATCCGCCGCTCAAAAGCGGCAAGGGCGCGAGTTCGTACCATGGCAGCATGGCTGTAGTGAGACGGTGCTGCACGCGCCGCCACACTCGAGATCTAGATTCAACATATTCATCGACGCGTTGGCGCGCGTATTGACAATCTTCACACGTGACAAAAATCTACGAAGTACCGGTATATAATATAATATTAAATATACGCATTTTGTTACCGAACAGGCCCTAAAGTAACATATGGTGGCGCGCGTTCGGGATTAGCCGTCGAGGCTGTCCTTGTCAAATTTTCAAACGCCAGCCATCATTTGCACGTTGTCAAGAATGCTCTGGTGGTACAAAATCTCTGAACTGCTATAGTACTTACTCTTGTCTTCGCCGCAGGTTATGTAAAGATGAATGCTGCGCCACCCGGCAGTACTAGTGCTTCCTCTCCCAGGATCGATACCATCTCCTCGTGTTCAGCGCATGTCCTTGCTTATCTATGCTGTGATCTATTCCGCAGAACTTGGTGTATAACCGCACTTTTCTCTGCCTCAGGTCGCTCTCAATCCATCTCGACTGCATTCTGTCGCCTCAGAAAACATGTTGACTAACGAGACACTCGAAGTCGCATACGCCACACATCCATTCGACAACACTGATACTGATCTCATTCTACAATCCTCAGATGCTGTCCAGTTTAGTGTTTACAAGGTCATCCTCTCCCTCGCGTCTCCCGTTTTTCACGACATGTTCGTATTAGGTTCACCAATCCAAGGGCCTTCAGGTGATATCCCCATCCTCCAGTTGCCTGAGAGCAGCGATCTTCTCGATAAATTCCTGCGTCTTGTCTATCCCATAGAAAACCCATCGCTGGTGAAGATCTCCGATGTCGCGGATGCTTTGGAGGTTTCTCTGAAGTATCAAACATTGGCGGTCACGATCCATCTGTCGAGCCTTCTCCGTGGCTTCATAGACGACAGCCCTCTCGCCGTTTTCGCTGTCTCCTGCCGCTTGGATCTCGAATTCGAAGCCAAAATGGCTGCTTTGCGCATTGCGACTCATCCCGAGACCCTTCCGAGACCCTTCCAATATGTGCCAGAAATGGATCACATTTCTGCCGCTGCATATTTCCGTCTGCGCTGGCATCTTTCTACTCCTCTTGCGAGTTCGAAAAAGCGAAGCAAAGCATCTCAAACGCCGGGTGCTCCCCTACCAGCGCATTGGACTCGAAAGCATTTTTCCTTTGTCTGTCGTGACCCCAACGACTGTATTCCGGTGTCTGCTGGAATAAACGTCGCTGCTCCCAGTGTAAGCCCAGTCACAAGTCTAGCTACCGAGTGGCTGGACTCTGGACTGTTCTTACACCACCCAGCGGATATCATTCTGCGCTCTTCAGATGCAGGAACGGACTTTATCGCTCATAGAATCATCCTATCCATCATGGCACCCAAACTCGTGGAGACAATCGCAAGCTCGGTTACCCCCTCTCCACTGAATCCTGATCTTCCCGTTGTTGAAACCTCAGAGACACCGCAGCTTCTCTACATGCTCCTTCACTCGTGCTATGGTACTTCGCTCCGCTTCTCAGAAAACGTGGCGATGGACATGGCACAATTCATTCCCCTCGTACGTGCTGCCAAAAAGTACGACATGGCGGGTACCATTGAGTGGGCGCGTTCAAACCTACAGGGCCGCATCAGCGTGGCTCCGATCCGGGTCTACTTCATCGCTATTCTCCTTGCCTGGACCGACGTCGCCCGAGCTGCCGCCCAATTTGCCGTGATTGACAGCAACATTCCCGACATGGCAAAGGTGTACGTTCCTGAGATGGAGGACGTAGGAGCCAAGTCGTACTACAACCTTCTCCAATACGACTCTGCTGTTAAATCGGCCATCCAGAACGTCGTAGATACATACAACGCCAGAACACTCCGGAGCTACGAGAATTACAAACACGTCGGAGGCTGGAGCACGAACGATACCCCACTCCTCTTCAAGATAGCCAAGGTTTCCCTTGCAATTTTGGAAAGGGAACGCACCCTCTACGGTTCCGACGTATATTTACCACGGTTGGTGGAAGAAAGTCAGAACATGGATGCTGCTTTGCAGACCGCCATCGCTCAGGTACGGATATCTTCCCTTCCTCTCCGAGTTCACATTTCTCAACCGAGTGCCCTCCATAACAGGTCGAGCTGGCGTTCTCGTGAGCCACGCGTGAGGTGATTGTTACGCTACTTTTTCCGTCTTAAGAGAGAGAGGTAAGCATGTCATATCGCGACATAGAAACGGCGGCTGACGGTCAGTCTGTGTTTTTCGGGTAGCTGGTGCGAGAAGTATCTGGTTCTTTATTGAATGATATCGGAAGTGAAGAGAGATTGGAAAGTTTCGTTGTATTTTCGTGCCGAATGCCGTGATTAGTAGGTCGTTGTGTAAGATGTATGTTCCACCCATGTACAATTGAATTTTGCGGTCTCGCTTTCTTGAAGATATACCAGGTTTGAGTGTTCATATGGACCCAAGGAAGCCCTTTGTTTTCACGCGTCTGGTCACTACGTACTCGAAATGTGGTCGTGAACGATGAATGTGTGACACACAGCATTTCTGAGACATCTCCGGTCGAAAACAATATACCATTCCCCCAAAAACGCCCTACATAGACCTGTAATGAATACACACTACACGCTGAATTCTCCTGACAGGTCTGGGGAGTATGGAAAAATCACGAGAAGTCGAGCTTCACCTGTCGAACGAGTGCAGAAACAAATTTAACACGAGGACTGACTCAAAGAGACAGCAGATGAGATTCACGTACCGGCGAGATAGCGGTCTGCAGTGCCGTCTCCATCAACCGGCTCTCGTGAAGCAGATTCGGCATGTACATAGCAGCGGGCATTTTCATACCCATCTCTCTCTCCACAATAGGGCGAAACAATTTGTCGATGTTGCGGTACACGTCAGCCACCTTTCTTCCGGTCGTAGAATATTGTTGATGCGGATACGAGCCAGCGCCAAGTGTCCTCGACTTGAACCGGTCGACGACGGTTCCAACGGCGGCCTGGACGGCCGCATCGTACTGAAGAAGGCGAAAATACGCTTTCGCGCTGATGTCCTCCATCTCTGGCGTAGACTCCGCTGATCTCCGGTACGTTGCAGTCAGTCACAGCTAAACGAGCAGCGACTTGGGCCTCGGTGTGCCACCCGATGGACATAGCAATGAGATACGTGCGCAGGGGTTCCTGCTTCAGCACGCTACGCAGGAAAATGCGGGCCTGTTCGACCGTCCTCGCCATCTCATACTTCCTGGCAGCAGGTACGAAAGGCGTGAGCTGGGAAAGTGTCTGGGAAAGCCGTCCTGCGTTGGCATAGAGAACTGGAATGCCATAGCAGGAGCACAACAACTGGTGGAGTAGTGGCGATGACTCCGCACACAGGAAGAGATCGGACGTGACGTTACCCGCGTGAGAGACGAGTTTTGGTGCAGAGATGGAGAGGAAGGATCGTTGCGCAGGAAATTTGACGTTATCGGATGACTGCACGATAAAGTCGGAGGGTTCAAGTTGGGGGAGTCCAAGGGCAAGCCACGCCGATAACGGGTCGTCATCCGCAGACGTAGTCACGTAGCCTCCGCGTCCTCGAAATCAGTGGCAGAGTCATTGATTGGTAGGTCTGGAATACCATCTCTAGCATGACGACGAACGAAGGAAAACGTGTCCAAGTAACCGCTTGGGACGACGAGTGGAGCACGCTTGAGATGCCAATTCAAGCGGAAATACGTGGCTGCGGAGATATGGACCATCTCCTTGACATAGTTGAACCGTGGGAACAAGATCTGAGCTCGTGCAGAAGTCGCAGCCGTCCTTGCAATGGACTCCTTCTCGTATCGACATGCAATGGCGAATACTGACAGAGGGTTGGCGGTAGGAAGGGTAGTCAGGACGAGTGAGAGATGTTGGGTGATCGCGGAAGTCTCGTATTTGGCTGACACCTCGAGGCAAGCGGCGACACTGGAAAGTGCAGCCAATGCGGGTCTATCCATGGGGTAGACTACACGTAGAAACGCGTCCAACGTCTTGCTGTCCTCATAGACGTCAACGACATGGGCGTCTCCATCCTGTGCTGACCCTCCGTCCCAGAACCAAAGTCAAGCATATCGGCGAAGACGGGGGATGCGAGAGAGAGGACGCTTTTGTGGACAAGAAAGCTAACAGAATCCGAAGAACGCAAGATGATGATATCTGCGTCTTTCCTGTCGGCAACGTATGTCGTTTTGATGGCGTCGGCGGTCGACATCTTGGAAGTTGGTAGTTGAGATGTTGAATGCAAGCCTTAGAGTTGCGTATGGGTACAGATCACAGTATGTCGCGTGTGAACTTGTGAAGCGTGGTCCGAGCCTGAGGAGTCTGTCAGAGGAAGCAAGGCCGCGATTTAGACAACTGAGCATTGCAACTTCCTGATTCACGAGACTTACCGCGACCTTCAATTTGGCCCATTTGAATCGGGGAGGAATGGACCATGCCTTGGTCGGTAGTTTCGCATTTCGAGAGGTGGGTCCACAAGGACCCCAGAGACTATAAAATAGGTACATCCGGGGGTCCCTTGAACATTCTCGTCGCCGTCGTCCTCGTTCACCTCCACTCGACACGTAAAAGCCTAAAGGTGCAACACTGCCGTTCATTTGTAGTTCATGTGGTACGTCTTGGCTCCATACCCATACATGATGACTGTCTTGACCCGATTTTACAGTATCTGCCTCATCGTGGTCCATTTCCTACCAGATCTGCACTCGCCTTCCTCAGCGTCATCGATATCCTCAATACGGACTCGTTGTCGTCTTTAGGCGTGGATGACGAGCGTGTCTGGAGATGTTCAGGATGCGGAGAGGTGAGGGGTTCGAAGTAAAGGCCTTCGACGAAGATTGAAGTCTTCACAGGTCCATCCTTGTATGGTATGTCTCTTTTCCAATGTTTCTCTTTCTGGCAGTTCACTGTGAATTGAAGATCGTTCATGATGCTCGGACCATCACGATGCGGCTCTCAAGACAGCACGCCCGAGGCGATCAAATCCTGGATTCTCCCTTCCCTCAGCAATGGTTCACACCAATATGGTCTACTTATGCTATGGTGCTACAGTGGTGGACGTCCGGTTGTCTTCAAGAGCTGGCGGTGGGTAAATATATACTAGTTGAGTGTCAACTCGAACACATGTTTGCCGCTCTGCTGACACTTTACACAGAGCCATACGATGTACATACTTACAAAGATCACCAGAAAGGAAGATCAGTTGAAACATATAGAGAATAGCCTGTCGGACGTGCACACAATGCCACGTCTTCCATCATGCGTGTCCGAGTGTCCGAGCTCCACAGGGCAATGTGACCATAGCGCGGGTTGCGCTCGCCAAAACCTCTAAGTACAACCACCACTACCGCCAGCATCGCAATCCCTCGCTCATCCTGACATCTCGTTGTGCCCAGTATCATCTGCTTATGGGGATAGCTTGCACTGACAGGTCGGTGAACACGCCGACCGCTTATCATTCTCATGCCGCCTACCCTTTCGACATGCAGGGCGCGGACCTCTGCCTACTTTCCTCAGATTTCGTGAGGTTTCTTGTCTACACCAACATACTCTTCCTCATCTCCCCCGTCTTCGCCGACATGGTCACGCTGGGCAAACCTATCCATTCACATCCTCTCGAAGACGAGAACGCGGCTCCCGTGGTCTCCGTATCCGAGGACAGCAAGACGTTGGATGCCTTCCTGCGGCTTATCTACCCCGTGGAGAGTCCAGCGTTCACGACGCTCGGCGAGGTCCAGGACGTCCTGGAGGCCACTCTGAAATATCAGGGTAACTCGGTGATCATGAAACCGGTCACCGATGCCTTGCATAGCTTTCTGCCCACCCATGCGCTCTCCATTTTCGCCATTGCCTGTCGTTTCGACCTGGAATCCGAGGCCAGGATTGCCGCCATCGCAGCAGGTCTCGACCCCCGTCGTCCTACGACTAATTTCGGTTACGTAGCTGAGATGGACCACATCTCCGCAGGCGCGTACTTTCGCTTGCGCTGGTATTTCTGGCGTGGTCCCACGCACGACGCAGATCGACGAGATGTGTACTGGCGTCGATTCTCCTTCATAAATCGAAACCCAGCAGACTGCGTTCTACCGCGCAAGCTGGAGACATACAACACGACCAAAACAGCGAACGCAGACGCCGCCACCACCGTCGATGTCTTGACCACGTGGCTCGGCTTCGGGCTCTTTAAACGTCGACCGGCCGACCTCATCCTACGATCCTCGGATGGCGTTGCTTTCTCTGCACATGGATTCTCCCTTTCTATATCCTCACCAGTACTCGCACGCCAGATCGAGGAATTGTCTGCCTCACTCACGGAATCACTACCTGTCGTCGACGTCCCCGAACCATCCCCGTTGCTTTATTTACTGCTCTGTTCCTGCTACGGCATTCCACTCCAACTCGTCAAAGGTGGGAATGGACAGGCCGTTAGTTTGTCCCAGCTATCCAAACTCGTGCACGTTGCCCGAAAGTACGGGATGACTCGGACTGTTGATCAAGCCCGGATGCTGTTCCGCTGCTCTCTGAAAGACGAGCCTTTGCGCGCGTACTTCATCGCAGTATCCCTCGGGTGGCACTCAGAAGCCCAAACCGCTGCTCGACTCGCCGTCACCGAGAGCAGTATCTCGTACGTCTATACCCCTTCCATGGAAGACGTAAGCGCAAAGGCATACTACAACCTCCTGCAGTACGACGTGGACGTGCAATGCGCTGCTGACGCCGTCGTGCAACGGTACAGCGCGAAGAGAACGCTTAACTCTGGGTGGTATCCACAGGATTCGGGCAGGACATTGCCTGAACTCCGGACGTTCATCGTGCATCGGAGCACGGACAAGCTCTTCCACACGATTGCGCAGCGGGAGTTTGGGTATATGAAGGATGGTAAGGGTGGGGATGTCTATATGCCAAATCTGCTTGCGGAGAGTCGGAACATGGAGGTTGAGTTGCAGGCTGCTATTAATCAGGTATGTTCGATATTCTGCTTTGATCTTGTATTATGTCTGATACGAGTGTGACATTACACGACAGGTAGAACTGGCATTCAACTAAGCATCGTAGTCGATCACATTTCATCGTCATCCCTTCCTTTTTGTTCAAGCTACGCATCAACTTTATTTCGATCGAGGCGACCATGCAGTGTATGATAGTTTCCTGGCATTTCTCCCTCCGAAGTGAACTCGGTGGTCAGCATGATGAGTCAGCTTCGGCAAGTGCCGAACAAAAACATTGGGGCATTTCGAACTCAACATTTTCCAGTTTTCACTTTTATCCTCTCGACCTGAATTCGAGTGTTGTTCAACGTTCTCTGCCCACTCGGACATCAGTAAATCCTTTTTCATCTTGCTTTCGCGATCCTGGTGGTACAGCGTGCGCTTGAAGCCGCATACACTTTTCGTTCTCTTGCTGCCAGTGATAATCCACGGGCCACGGCTATTGTGCAGATAATGGAGTGCTTTCACTCCATTTTGTCCAGTGTCCCCTCCAGTGTTTGCTCATTCCGAGAACGTAGCCACGCCAAACAAGGAATCTCCCTGGACACCTCCGTCAGTCTCCGAAAAGACACTCTTTGCAAAAGATCGGAGTCGTGGCCATCCATAGGCCCCGAGGATACGAAATCTTCTGTCCTCTCCGGAGAAACCTCGAAGTACGTGTTCGCGCTGTCATTGATTTCCAACGTGCATTTGCCTCGTTTCTTACGAACTTGTCAGGCCAAGAGGATTTTTGCTTGAAGATCAACGAGAAAGGTGTTAAGCATGCCCGCCGTTCAAAATCCACTTGGATCCTCTTGATCTGCTCATCGACCAGCTTGGAAAGTTTCGGGGCTAATAAGCTGTTCAATCTCTCCTTGCATTTGACACGTGTCTACGCGATCGGCATTGGGACTTTGGCCTATAACTGCGAGCAACTTAGACGATCTCACTGGGTACCCACCGACAAACCTCAAGCCCAGCATGCCATCTCAGCTCTCCGCTCTGGCTGCCAATTTCACAACTGCCAAACCTCCCTTTGATAGGACGGATGCCGATATTATCCTCATGTCCTCCGATTCTACTCTATTCCTCGTGCACACGCTCATACTATCCCTCGCATCTCCCGTCTTCGCTGACATGCTCACCCTGGGTCAAAGGGCACGCTCGTCAAACAGCGAAGGATCAGTGGAAGAGGTGCCCCCTTTGGTCGCCGTATCCGAGGGTAGCAAGCCGTTGGATGCCTTTCTGCGTCTCATCTACCCTGTGGACAGACCTACGCTGTCAGAACTCAGAGACGTCGCAGATGTTCTGGAAGTTTCCCAGAAGTACCAAGTCAGCACGGCGATTACACGGTACGCGATCGACGTGATGCATAGATTCATCCCTTCCCATCCTCTTTCAGTATTCGCCGTCTCCTGTCGATTCGACCTGGAATCGGATGCTAGAGCTGCTGCCTGTGTCGCAAGCTCCAACGCGATGTCTCGTGCCAACTTCAGCTACGTAGCTGAAATGGACCATATCTCTGCAGGCGCGTTTTTCCGTTTGCGCCTACATCTAGGTCGTGGCGCGTCCCCTCTCCCAAACGAGGATTGGAACACGTTTTCATTCATTCATCGCAACCCTGCAGACCGTCTCATGCCATTGAATGACAATGGACTAGACACCGCTACGAAATCCAGCACCGCTGCAGATCCATTGGTCGGTTGGCTAAACTTCGGACTGTTCAAGCGTGAGCCAGCAAACGTCACTCTACGAACCTCGGATGCTGTACACTTCCCTTCGCACAGATTCCCACTCTCTCTCTCCTCTCCGATCCTCGCGCATCAGATCTCACAGGCTGCCAATGCCACTTCGATGGACTCTGAGGTGGTGGTAGATGTTCCCGAGTCGTCCCAGCTACTTCATCTCCTTCTCTGCTCGTGCTACGGCGTCCCACTCCAGCTTGCTAGCACAGATCGGGGGCTTCTCTCTCAGCTCGTCGGACTCGTACACGCTGCCAGGAAGTACGAGATGCTCAGGACCGTCGATCAGGCCCGTATATTCTTGCAAGGCGCGCTGAAGGACGAGCCTTTGCGCGCGTACTTCATCGCTGTTTCTCTCGGTTGGCATGTCGAGGCCCAGGCAGCTGCCAGGCTCGCCGTGACTGACTGCAACACGCCAGACATCGGCAAGGTCTACGTCTCCGAGATGGAGGACGTCGGAGCGAAGGCATATTACAACCTCCTGGCGTACGACGTTGCGGTTCAATCTTCTATTGGTGACGTTATCAGGCATTATAGCAGACGGACGATGAAACCGTCATGCTACCCAGATGGTCGCCCTCAAACTGCGGAACGCACCACCACGGCTTACCGTAACACCGACAAAATCCTTCACCCAATCGTGCGGCGGGAGTTCACCCATGCTCAGCTGTGCAACTATTCCGACGCTGTCTGTATGCCGAACTTGGTTGAGGAGAGTCGGAATATGGACGAGGCGCTGCAGGCAGCTATAGCACAGGTAAGTGCAGCCTCAGGTTCTATTCGTCTTCGCGGTTGTGCTAAATCCAGATACCACAGATTGAATTGACGTTTTGTTGAGCAGGTCCCACTCGATTCCGTGCTCTCCGACCCACTCAGACTCAATTCCATTCGTCAGGTTTACCTGGGACCCTGACGACTGCATGTCCGTTCGGCGGTGTTTGGACGTATGATAGGTGCTTGTGTCTTGTATCTGAGACTTTTTGAAAAAAGGGTTATTTCGGCCGACAGGCGGTCTTACAGATCACGGCGAGCTCGTGACGCACACGCTGACAAGCTGCTCCGTTCTTCTTCCAGATAGGCGTTTTGATGTCGAAGAAGCGTCTTCTATTACAGTTCGTTCACGAAACTTTGTACTCGTCACTTTGCAGCTTTTGCCTCCGTATGCCACTGTCTTGCTCTGGTCGAATGTGTCAGACTTGCTTCCGCCTGGCGTACAGTTCACTCCCGCTCAACGCCGTCTTTCTTCAAGCAGATCCTGTAATCTTGTGCACGCCTCTAACCGATCCGAACCTGGTGGGAACGCGTGAGAACTTAGGCTTTCTTTGGATTCTGCCATATCTACAAGAAGCTGATGTCAGCTTAGATACCAGCCTTGCGGTGATCTGGAACGTCAAAATCTTGTATCCCAGGCTGCGAAAACGCTACTGAATCCGTGGACTCAATGGCCTGCTATTAGGTACACGCAAAACCACAGGATCACAACTCATACATTGTGCGCGTTATGTTCGACTCAAGGTTGGCAAGGGGTGAGATCGCGTGGTGCACCAGGTATATAAGACTAACACAGTGGACGTCGTGTTGATGGTCATCCGGGTCGTGTCTTAGTCCCCTCACTCCTCCCTCACTGCTAGCAGCCATGTCTTTGACACAAGCAGTCACAGCAACTCACACTCCGATGTCCATTCAACCGCATCTCAGCATTCCGATTCCTACTCGAGTTGTCTCCGCTGTGCGGGGTGTGACTGTTGCTCTCACCAAAGAGCTCCCTTTCTTGTGGAGTTTCGTATTCCAAGGAAGTAGGAACCCTAGAGCAGACGTGGAAGGTGAGTTCACTTCATTCTGGGCGTGGTCAGTCACCGACTAGGAGCTGCTTAGGACCATACTATATCATCGGAGCGCCCGACCGTCAGATCGAAGACGGGAAAGCGAGGCTCGCGACCGTAGGAGATCTCAAACGTAAGTCTCACCGCTCACAACGCCACCTTCGTGATGATCAACTTATAATCGTTGTTTAGAATATGCGCCATACCTGATGACTATCGTAGTGAAGACACCAAAAGGCGAGCCGGTACCCTATGCGACCTTCGACTGGTGGCAAGCCGATACCGCCGGCTCGTATTCCAACACCACGTACCGCCTACGTGGTAAGTTTAGAGCTGACGCTCACGGTGTCATGGAGGTCTTGACGGTCGCTCCGGGGGAGTACGGACCAAGAGGATACGAACGCGCGGGACATTACCACGTCATTCTGGGTCCAGGAGAGACCAACCCTGACCTGGAGATGTTGACTACGCAGTTGTATCTGTGTCCGAACAACGACCCCAAGGGCATGGAGACTGACTTGTAAGTTTTGTTTACTAGAGTCCAAGGATCAGCGATGACGGATTTCATGATTGCATTTAGCTTGAACTACTTCCGTGCGCCACGCCGACAGAACATGGTCCAGTCATGGTCTGTTGCTACAGCAAATAGCTCCGAGCCTTACATGGGTTTCCCCGAGCTGGATTCATCTGACACCGACACACTGAACAGGGTCAAATGGTGGAATGACGAATTGGCAAAGGACGAGCTGAAGGTTGTCGCAGGTGCGCAGACAGAGATTCATCTTAACGCAAAAGGATGGTTCTCGCTGTAGACGACATTTACTCGGACGACGAGTTATATTTGTATATATCACGAGCATAGTGACTACCCACTCAACATTGATCATGAGACGACCATGGCTCTCTTCATATATTGATCGAGGATACCAGTGGCGATACGGCGAGATTTGTATTGGGTGAAACAGTACCCATACAAATGCGGCCGCCGAAAGGGGCCTTTCTTCAACCCATCGTACAATCGGCGTGTTTCCCACCTATGCTTTCGAAGTCAGAAACAAGAGCTCGACCGCTGTGAAACGTCTGAACCTATCTTGCATGCAGTAGCATGTAATGAATGGGAGCTCTTTGGATCATGAGAGTGAGCTGTATCTGTCGAACAAATACGCGGATGATTAGCCTCGTGAGGAGACGAATGTGCAGCCAATGTACCTGATCAATAGCAGTCTTCAAAGCCGCCTCCATTTGCTGACTCTCTTCGAGCAGGTTTGGCATGTCTACGCCGTGGCGGCGGGCTTCCTCGCCAATCATCTCTCTTAGCGCAATGGGTCGAAAAAGCTTGTCGATACTGCGATATACCATGGTCGTATCTTTCATGATACTCCACTGCATAGGATACCTGTTAGAGGCAAGTGTCCTCTTGGAACAGTGTTGCACGACGACCTCGATTGCAGCCTGCACGGCAGCATTATACCGGAGCAGGCTGTAATAGACCTTCGCACCAACGTCCTCCATCTCCGACACGTAGACGTTTCTAATTTCGGGGACGTTGCAGTTGACAACCGCGAGTCTTGCGGCAGACCGAGCTTCGTCAGTCCAACCAAGATGCATCGCAACAACATATGCGCCAATAGGGTCGCCTCCGAGGACGCTTCGGAAGGATCGACGGGCCCGCTCGATAGAGCCCGCCATCTCGTATTTCTTGGCGGCTAGCACGAGCTCGACAATCTCCGCGAGATCTATCTCCGTCGTCCTGGAACGTAGTGGAACGCCGTAGCAGGAACGGAGGAGGATATGGAGAACTTGTGAAGTCTCATGGACGTCGACGACAGCTCAGTCTGAATTCGAAACCAGAGGCGGTGCTGTGTACGTCTCTAAGATATTTGTAGAGAGTAGCGATACATGGGCAGGAAATTCCACTGCGTCAGAAGACCGCAGAAGGATGTCCGCCGCCCGATATGAGAAGGTCTCGAGGTCTAGGGTCCAGGTCTCGAGAGGACTTGGACCGGCGGTACTAGGAGGATTGCAGTATACGGGAATGTTGTCGTGAGGATGGCGATGGATGAAGGAGAAATTATCCCAGTATCCAGCCGATGTGCCTTTTGGTTTGCGATCAATATACCAAAGCAGTCAGAAATATGTGCCTGCGGAGACATAGTCCATCTCCTCCACGTAGGTGGGGTTGGAATGGTAGAAGCATGTTGTGCGGCGGTCTTGGCGAGAGGTTCCAAGCCAAACCGACAAGCAATGGCGAACACTGCGAGAGGGGTATCCGCAAGAAATCCGGATATAATGTGGGAGAGCTGTCGGGTGACAATAGAGGTTTGATCCTTCTGCGAGGCTTCTAGTATGTCTGCGACCACAGAAATATCAGTCAAATCCGGATTATCCACAGGATAGATGAAAAGAAGGAACATCTCCAGGATCCGGCTGCTTTCTGATACGCGGACATCAGGGGTATCATTGTCGTCACCCGAACGACGATCGTGAGTTCCTTGACCCAGGGTGAACATGTCGCTGAATACGGGGGATGCGATGGATATAATGACCTTGTGTGCGCGAAATGATATTGCATTCGAGTCCAAAGATAGCAGTATAACATCTGCGTCTTCCCTGTTGAATGGATCACCCGCAGGAGTTATAGGCATGACGATGAGGGTAAAACTCCTAAGGGGTGCGCACGTCAACATGAGAGGTTGTAGGATGGCGAGAACTCAACGCGAATCTGGAAGCTTTGCTTTATATGTAGGCCAGCGAGTCTTTAAGTAATTGATCTTCCGAGAGGCGTCCATCGATGACAACTTGAAGATCTTGACACACGGTGGGCATGAAGACTCCATAATAACGAAATCGAGACCACCAGGGGCCCATTCAAAGGACCATCAAGTCATGGCCGAGGAACTGAAACAAATACTCAGTCTTGCCCGATATCTGCATTCTGACAACGTTATTGAAGCGGCTAGAACATATCATCTTTCTCGTCCGCTTAGATACACAGGCATGCACACCAATTTGTTGAATCCCTGTACAACGCCCATCCCCATAACGTGATTGAACAGTATCCATTGTCGATAGGAATCGACTTTTGCAACCCGTACTGTAGTACGACGATCAGGACTTGGCATTGTTCGCATAAAAATGAAGCGTACTTGAGACCACCGCATTGTAGCAGCAAATGAATGACTCATGCAAACTCCAATTCCACCTGTCGTATTCACACAAATCAGACACTGGACATAGCATATCGCGACTCGGAAGCAATGGACTTACCAGGCGGACCGCATTCTTCAGATCAGACTCCATTTGATGACTCTCTTCGAGCAAGTTTGGCATACTTATACCGTAGCTGCGGGCCTGTCCTTGGGCCATTTCTCTTTCCGCGATGGTACGATCAAGCTTGTCGATATTGCGATACGCTGTGGTGGTTAGCTGAAAGGAGGAGAGTCGTCCATCAGGATATCTGTTATTGGCAAACGTCCTAGTGTTGTACCGTTGCCCGACGACATTGGTTGCAGCCTGCACAGCCATGTCGTATCGGAGGAGATTATTATACGTCTTTGCACCTATGCCCTCCATCTCTGGAATGTAGATAGTGCCAAGGTCTGGGTTGCTGCAGTCGACTACAGCCAGTCTAGCAGCATCCCTACCTTCATCTGTCCAACCAAGAGCCACAGCGATGTAGAATGCGCCAAATGGGTCATTTTTAAGGAGCTCCCCAAGAGGTTGCGAGCCCGCCCGATAGTCCCCCATATCTCGTACTTCCGAGCTACATGCACGAGCTTGAGGAGATCCGTAAGAGCCAGTCCTGCAATGTCGGGCTGGAATAATAAACTATAGCAGCTTTGGAGGATATGAAGGCTATGAGAATCTTCAAGAACGTCCAGGATCAGGACTGACAAATCAGCGGATGCGTTCTCTGCCTCCGAGATTCGCTCAGCCAGTTCGGAAGACGCGATGGAAAGGACGGCACGGTGAGCAGGAAAGTCCACCCCATCATGGCTGCGCAGAATGATATCCGCAAGCTTGCGCATGAATACTCCAGAGCTCAGCCACATTAGCGGCAGGTCTTCGATCGCGACTCGATCCCCAACACTGCTTCTGGCTGGTAAGGGAATGATACCGCCAGCAGGGTTGTGACGAATAAAAGAGAATGTGTCCCAATATCCATCTGGAACATTGGGTGGTCCACGAGCAAGGAACCACCGTAAACGAAAATATACGCCTGCGGAGACGTGGTCCATTTCGGGGACATAACAGAACGGGGGACGTGTACTGACATGCATGGCTTGCACGTGTTGAGCAGCGATCCTGGCATCGGACTCCATATCGAAACGACAAGCGATGGCAAATACTGCGAGAGGATCGGTGGGCAGAAAACGATGTAGGACGCGTGTCAAATATCTTGTAAGAGCCGAGGCGTAAGATATCTGCGGCTTCTGTGACAGTCGACAATCTTGGTCTATCCCCCGAATAGAAAAGACGTAGGAATGTGTCCAGCGACTTGCTATCTTCAGATACATTGACACTCTGCATCGTGTCCCCAGATTGACACGCTTGGCCAAGCGCGAGCATATCTGCAAAGACGGGAGATGCCAGAGACAAGATGTTCTTGTAGACACGGAATTTGACAACGAGTATGAGGTCTGTATCATCTCTGTCGAAAGTGTAGCTGGCGAGGGAGCTGCTGTTAGTATCGACTGCGTTTGTGTCCAGTATGATAAACGCCGATCGGTAGCGTCGCGTACTACTGACGCCCAGTTTTGGCAGAACACACCCATCATCTTTCGAGCTCCAATGCGTTTCTTTCTACTCCCTCGTCGTGTCGAACTGCCTGTTCAAACCAGCAGACAAAAGACGGGCACACGCCTTTCGAATTTTGCAGAAAACGCGTCCGAAGAGAACATATGAGTAGCAGCATTCACGCTGCCCGGTCGTCCAGTGGTCACCACTTCCTCCTTCCTGCAGCGAATGCGCAGGAACGCGCTTTTGTTCCTCATGTTCTACCCCCGATGACGTTCTTGAGATGGACTTTTGGTAGAGGCTCTGTGGTACGTCGTCAGTCATAGTGTTCTTGAGCTGGATGTCCTGACGCGTTCGCGGTTCCCAGATATGGCGTATATGGCCAGCTGTCTTACTTCACACCGTCTTCGCAGCAGGTAGTTCTCCTGCATGCGTTGTGTCTGCGATATTCATGAAGAGCTTCCAGTGGTGGTCTCTGTATCGCTGAAGACTAGATTCAAGCTTGGTATTCCGAACGTCATGTTGACTCTACTGGGTATGTCTCAAAATTGTGCTTTTCGGTCTTACTCTAATTGTTTTATTAGGTGTGGTGATTGGCTTTGTGATTTCATACCGCGCGTCGTCTGGGTACGTTTGTTTTCGTTAACATCGACCTTGTAACTGATTCTCTTGACCACTTACAGGTATGATCGCTATTGGGCCGGAAGAACAGCATGGTCTGATGTTATGCGGAATTCGAGGACTTTCGGACGACTGATTTGGTTCCACGTTCCCTTGCTTCTTAAGTCGGAAGACGCATCTTTGTTAGGTTCACCAGCACATTTGAAGGAAAGGGCTCATGAGATACGCAGGGCTATGTCAGAAAAACATATGGCGTTTGATCTCGTTGAAGCGTAAACGTTCTTCTAGTAAAATATCTGCTGATCTTACGGAAGATTCGAATTTGCAGGTACGCTGTCTCCTTGAAACATCACCTGCGAGGTACGTTTTAGACTTTCGTATTCAGGCAAGCATGAAATGACGAAATAACGCAGGAGAAATGGGCATCTATTATGAAGATCTTTTCGGTCTCGTGCGGCCATTACACGAGGTTAGTCTGAACATTGATTCCTTGTCCTTCTTACTGAGACGCTGTTCTATAGCATCCTCATCGCCGCACAACGGAGGGACCCTCTTGTCAAAGCCCAGAGCGTACTGCCTCTGCGAATGCTCCAGTGCCGTCAGAATCCGCTCAGTTACTGCCCGACTTCGCGATACCGCCAATCAATAGTTACGGGGCAGTCTCTTCGTCTCAAAGACCATTACGCACCTACCCATCGACATCCTCATTATCTCATAGTTCAAACGACGAAGAACGACAACTGCTACCCAGTATCACACGTAGACGGGAAGGCGTGATGAGTGGCGTCTCTGAAGACATGATCCCATTCAGCAGCTTTGCGAGCAAGATTCTCGAATGGGGGAGGATCGCCAAAGCCAAGCTGTACAGTAGCCAATCTGCTGATGGCGCCGAAGACATCGGAAGTCAAGGTGGTGGAAGCCAGCGGTGGGAGGATACATGTAAGACAGACCTTCCATGCATGTTCGTGTATGAAACAAGGACTTTCGGACTCACCGGCTCCTCTTAGATCGGAGCAATGGATCTTCCACAATGCTGCATTCAAAGCATAGACCTCGTGTCGCCGGGGGAGGAGAGAACATACCTTTAGAAGTGATCCGCTCGTTGACCGTTTGGCTCAGCGTCCTTGAACATCGAGGCACAGTGCCTAGTAAGTTCAAAAAGCGCTCAAAATGTATATGTTGTTTCTGACATGGTGCTGACAGGTACCACATTGGGCGGTATGTTTGCATGTCTTGCTGCCTTTGAGGACAGCCTCTCAGGTATGGTGTATTCGATGCAATGCCTTGGTGAACTGCATGCTCACGTTTTACGTGTTCAGTTCTAGAGCGTATCCTCACAACTCCGTTACCATTGTAAGTTCAATTAACGCCGAATATTCACGTCGCTGACTGACTGACTGTTGATTTGAAGTGTTTTCTCTGTTCATATCCGGTAGCTGTGTCCCATACGCTTTGAGAAGCAATGAAACTGACGTTCATTTCCGATCGCTATCTGCTCAAATAGACAGTCAGTGCTGGAACTTTATCTGCTACTTGATGGCGTACTCTCTCTGACTCTTCTATTAGCACTGTATGGATATACCTGTTCTTTCTGCCCTTCCAACTGGTGGATCAGTTCCAATGGTACACCATTCCTGGCGTTTGTATTGCAGCCTTCATCTATTTAGGTTTCGTAGGCAGCGGAGAGGAGATAGAACAACCTTTCGGTAAGCACACGTCCCGTCCTCAATGTCGCATGTGTGTGACACATGGCCGGCTTTCTGATATCCTTCACTTATGCTCAGGATACGACGAAAACGACCTGGACCTGGACATGTTCTGCCGTGAAATCATTCAAGCAGATTTCGAGCACCTGAAGAGGACAGATTGTCCAAACGTGTTCCTTGGGTCACACCATGAAGACGATGACGCGATTGTCGATAAGTTATCTCATCTGGAACGTGCACAACATGGCAAAGTGGAGGAAGTGTTTGGTACGTCCGACATGTCGATCCCGCCGCTCACTGATTGCATAATGTTCCTCCCAGGTCGTCATTCTGCACGTAACTAAGAGTTTCATATCATATCTGGAATATGTATACCACACGGATTCACCATATCGTTCTGCCAATAGTTTCCGGCAATCCAAGCTTGGTTGGACGCCGTTCATGCTTCTTGCGCCAAATTTATGCGGAATGAGGTTCCGGGAGAGTGATGACAACCTCCGTGCACGCATCCAAAGCCCGGACCCACAAGGCGTTGGTGGACAGGGTCCTACGGTCTCCGATAATGATCAACCCCACCTTTGGCCTCGTCCACGCCACATTCAGCCGCCTCAGATCCTCTACGAACCCGATATCACCCTCCATGTTGCATCTCACCGTAGAGAAGATCACCACGTCGCTCTCGCGTCCTTGGAACCCGTCTATCGTGCTAACGACAGTATGCTCGTTCGTGCCAATCTCCTCCGTCATCATTTTAACTTGGCGCGAGTACGGCGTGAGGAGGGACACGGTGATCGCCCGGAGGCGTGTAAGGATGCTACCTCGATCGTCGGGTGCCTCTTGATCTGATGGTGTCCGGAGAAGCGTCAAGATATGTTTAGTGAGCGCGACCTGGCCTTCGTTGCTCTTGGACGATCGCCCGAAGTCTTCTTCGGAGCGACAGTCGACGAAGACGACGGGTGTGATTCTATTTTGGTCTGTGCGAGGCCATGGGAAAGAACCGGGAGCGAGCAGTTGTCCTATCTCTGTATCGCGCGGGTTGCCCGTCTGGAGCCTTCCTTCGTAGAATTCGTGCGAGGGAAAGTGTTCGATATCACTTGAGAAGCGATACTGAACCTGTGGAAAGGGTTATCAGACGAGGAGGGAGGGTTGCATATTGAACGTGATGGACTTGCCTCTAGCATCTTCGTCATTTCGGGATGAGCATGCCGTATTCTCTCAAATAATGACTTGTCGTACTCCAGCACTTTGCCTAGAGGTTTGACAATAGGCCGCAATTGGACACTGTTTGAACAGAAGTTAAGCAAATGAATGTTGGCTATAACTTTGTACTTACTCGTCTCCCACTAAGACGGCCGTCCGACAGCCCTTCACTAACGGAATGAGAGCCCCCGGTTCAGTGATCTGAGATGCCTCATCAATGAGGACCGTCTCAAACTCCAACTTGCGTATAATCCCCAATCCGGCTCCCGTGCAAGTGGTGAAAACAATACGAGCTTGCTTCACTCGTTTCTCTGCCTTCTGGACCAACCGCGGATTGTCGCTAATACTGCCTCCAAGGCGAGCATCAATCGTGTACTTTTGCAACGCCTTGTTCACTCGGGTACCGTCCGTGGCGGCGCGGAGTATCTGTTCCTCATTCAACAATGGCGGGTCTGTTCTGGCAATTTCTGCAACAAAACGTTCCAGAACATTGTCGACAGCTGTGTGTGCAACGTCATCATCGCACGTTGACTCAAATATCAGAGCTGATTGGAAACTTGGACCTACCATTGTGGGTCGATGCAGTCATCAAGATGCGTGCGTCTGGGTCTGCGTTTTGGCGTAAGAAGCGAAGGAGAATCTTCACTACCACCGTTGTTTTTCCCGTGCCTTCACATGACCAGACTTCAGTGATATTTCAGTATCTAGGACGAAAGGACGCACCAGGAGGGCCCCATATCAACGAAAACTTGCCAAGTTGAGAGGCTCTAACCGCAATCTTCTGACTATCATTGAGCGTTCCCAAGTCATCTTCTTCGTCCCCGTCGGTCTCAGCTTCGCCGCCCTCTGATTGTCCTTCCAGATGCTCGTCATCTCCAGAACCTGTGATCACCCGGTGGAATTTACAAGCTCCATAACCCGCCATAACCAATTTCTGAACGGCATCGAGCATAGCACGAGAAGTGGCCACACTTCCCGCATCGTACATGTTCCAAGTCACTTCAGTATACTCCGGAGGCAATGGATGAAACGGTGACAAAAGAATCTCGCCTCGGGATGCTCGTAGGACGACGGCATCGATAATCGCCGCAGGGAGCGTAGAATGCTCTGGCTTCGACGAGACTTGTAATCGAACGTGGGAGTGGATGCGGATAGATGTGACTGCATCGACACGAATATGAGCCATGACGGCAGATCCTTCCTCTTCGCCGTTGATCTCATCGTTGTCGGGCTCTCCCTGAGATTCCGGCCGCTTCGGTGGCTTGGGAACGACGAGCTTTGCGCGCACGGGCGCGGTGCGCTGACGCCTTGGCCTTCCGTTATCGTCACAAGGACACGCCTCGCTGGCCTCTTCAGCTCTATCAAACGCCACAGCCAAAGCGTGTTTATGACCGTAGGCCTGTATTGCATTACGAGCCCTGACGTCAATCCGACAATCGTGTAGGACCATGAGGATCTCCTGGACGAGGTCTTTCGGACGTACGGACATTGCGCTCAGCCACAAAAGGTCAACGTATTGAGGGAAGTCGAGTTCTGCGATATGGGACGAGAGCTTCTCCAAGGCGACAAGAGCGGCAATCCCGAGCTCGTTGGCACAGCGGATGACGTTGCTCAAGATGGAAGGAACCATGGTTCGGAACGAATCTGGAAGACGCTCGGAGCCAGCTTCGCCCAGCATGAACCGTCTGAGGAGTGAGTAGACTAATGGCGGGTGTTTGTCCATGCAATAGACTACAGAGGTTTCAGGCAGCTCCTCCTTGGCGATAAGAGCATCAAACATCCAGAATGCGCGGTCTTCGCAGCGATATTGCATGGCGAATTGGAAGTACTGAACGAGCGTGTCCTCTGATGCATCGGAGATGACTAGATTGGCCTGAAGTTGAGTGCCAGCAAACACAATCTGCTGTTGGTCTGGAACTTCTTCCCAATTGAAGTTGACAAGAGAGCGGGGAGTATATGGTTCAGGGCGGTGATCGAACCGACGAAGGTACTCTTCGGTCTGAACGCTAGAACGAAGAGCAATTGTTCACAAAGTATAGCATCCCTGATTACTTCAAACTCACTGGTCAAACCGGAGGTCGAATGCTTGGTGACCAACGCGGTCCCGATTGGATACTACGTGGATCTCTATAGTGATCACAGGTGCACGCTGGAGTCGACCACATTGCTACGGATCGAAATCAGCACCGCAGATCGCGCACACATCCTAATTAATGTTCACTCACTCGACGGACGTGATCGGAGATCTTTTGAAGAGCTATGCTGGTAATGATATCCTGACCAGACCGTTCTGGAGGCCTCGTCATGAAGATAAAGGTATCTGACCTCTGTCGGTTGTATAGTTGCAAAGAATTGTCGCTGCAATGCAGTTTGAAGCCTTTCGTACCCCGCTTGTATGTGGTCAAGGACGTGGATGATTGTGGCATGAAAGAACAAACCATGACGTTGTCGTCAATATCTGGCTGTAGTGACAACGTCTCATTGCTGATGATCATCAATATAGAACAACGCCACGTACTTCGTCATTCCAAGCCAAAGCTCCCCTCATGAATATGCCAACGGAGAACCTTTCGTCAGTCTAGGACAACGATCAATACGGAACGACAACAACAACGCCCTTCAAACTGACTGACCTGCAATATGATCAGACGACGGTGGAAATTTTCTACGGCCTCCTTTAGATACTCGAAAAACGCAGGGCGGCCTTGGATAGTCGAAGTATACAAGCGTTGCAAATGCATTGGTCCGCCAAGATCGCGGTCTTCAAGATCTCTGGCTTGCAGAATGTTTGAACGAATCAAGCTTGATAAGATTTTGAGTAAATACTTGTTCAAGAAACATGATAATGAGATCCTACCTGTTCCAAATGTACGGAGCCTCCTCTGGTGTCACGTTCAGTATGGTCCCAACTGCGTATTTTTCCGCTGTCGATAGAGCTGAGAAGTCCATGTGCGCCACATATCTCCTGAGATCTATCCCGAACTGTCGTGCCAATGTGGCGGCTTTCCCGATGGTCTCGTATTCGGAGAAGGCCATCTTGTCAGAGGAAAGAAAATTGAGAATCATACTTTCCGCTACGTCTTGTGTGGTCTCGTCCGTCCGTATGCGTTCGGTGTGGTGCTGCAGAAACGCTGCCTGGAATGCGTTAGTATCTTCGTGAAGTGCATCCAGAACGAATTTCTCCGGGGAATCGGTGTCTGCGGCCTTCGTGGTAGGAACGTTGGTCAATCGCTCAGGAATCTTGATAGATGCGCCATCAACAACCGACGAGTGCAGGGCATTGAGCTCTTGACATTCATCTGACATGGCGCCTTTTGGACTGTAGCGCATCCAACGTGAATGTAGCGCCGTAATTCTTCCCAATGATATGCTACGATATATTCAGAAAATGAAGATAAGAACAAGGAGTTCGAGTTCCATACCTATTGTAAGATGCAAAGTGGCGCGCTAGGTCCTCGCGTGTAATGCTGTTATTTATGTGTTCCCTCCCCGGCGGATACGTGTATGACTACATCATGCTTCGACTCAGTTCAAGGCAGAAGTAAGTTTGTCATCGACGACACACCTCAGCAACTTTAGGGGGTACCATGTCAGGATCCCATATCACTGTGAATTGATCACCATCTGAAAAAAAAATGTCAGAGTCGGTACGGAGAAGGTAATAGAAATCACACCTAAGTCCCCTCCCGAGCTCATGGACGGCGCGGCACGGCGGCCACGAGTGGCGAACACGACACAATCGACCAGATGAGCCAGCTTCGGATGAGCCACGGCTCGAAGTTTCAAGCAGTCACCAGGATGTAGGCAAGGGTTGCGCACAATCAAGACGTCAACATTCGTCAGGGTGCTAGCTCCTTTACGAGGAGCAGTCACCCTCACATGAACCTCGCCTTCTTGCAAGACGCCGTAGGGATCGCATATGCCGAAAAGGAAGCGTGACTTCGAGAGAAGCATCCTAACCCGTGTTCGTTCGTTCTTCTTGAACCCAGCAACTTCGCTATTCCGCAAGCTCTTGATCTCTTTCTGGATGTCTGTAGAGTCGAGACCTTCAAGCAGCAAACGTTCGGCGAGCTGAAAGCGACCTAAGCCTGAAAGTAGGTCGAATGCAACTTCCCAATCGTCCGATGCCTTCAGAATCCACTCGTGATAGGCCTTTTGCTTCGCCAGAAGTTTCTCCGTGGTCACGCCTAGACTGGATAAAAGGGCCACAATATCATTGTTCAACCTCGCGAAAGCGTACGGTGCGGAGTAGTTGACAACCGAGAAGGTGTTGTTCTTGGTTGCAGTAAACTTCTTCTGACTCTTCCTAAAATGTACATGGATGTTGTTTTCGCCGAGCTCAGGATGGAGCATCAGGACACCCTGAGATTTCATGAGTTACGCCAGGCTAGGTGACATCATATTTGTATACCTTGTAGCCACGATATCTGTACAATGTAGGTGAGTCGGTGTCGAGAGGTGTGACATCATCTCTGACCTGATCTGATACACGCAGGGTGTGTATGGCTTTCCTCTAAACAAGATCCTCTTGTGGCGACTGAGTATCATCGCGAACTTCTTCGAGATCAAGCCGCATCCGTCCGAGAAGTTCTCGCCACCATGTTCTATATCACCGATATCACGGGTGCGGTCCGGATCGAGCACAAAGTCCATCTTCGCCTCCGAAAAGAGCAAACCGATGCGTTTTGCTCCTGAAATCAAAGAGTCAGGCAACGGAGAGTCGCAGAGCAATTATTTTTACGCTTAGCGGCATTCTTTATCTTCTCGAAATCTCCAAGTGCGTATACTCGACGATCAAGTTCTTGATCGGTATTTGCTCGCCGCATGAAACAGCTCCTAGATCGCTATGATGTTCGTTCAGAAAATTATAGGCATCGAAGCGTGACTACCACTCACCAACTGCGAATTACTGTGACCGTAGAATCGATACTGTACACCGTTCAAGACCAAACCATTTTGAAATAGTCGCATCATATAGTCCCTCGCAACAGAGGGAAATGTATCCGGGAAACGCAGTTGCTCAAACGAGACTAAAACGAACTCCGAGAGGTCGTCCTCCTGGAGTATACGATTGTTTGGAAATCGGATCATCTGAAATTGAATCCGCTGGGCGGTAAATGAGATGTGCTTCCCATTTCCTGATCTTGAGACCAAATGAGACGAAGGAATGGTGAACACCCATGCTTCGTCTGTGGGGGTCGGCGAGTCGTGCAACACAAGAGGAGCCATGGTAAATGGGTAGTGGTAGGAAGGGAAGGAATCCGAGTGTCTCGTATTGATATACATCTGCACGTCTGAAACGTCTTCGCCGCAGCCTATCTCATGACCTGAGAAGCCAGATAAGTACACGCAGACGACACACCATTCAATGCAAAGCAAACCTTGTATCAAAACAAGGAGCAGTAGGCGCTGGGAAGGCGTCTCACGCACGCTGCCTACATATAAGAGTCTTCGTGTGCAAAGGTTCTGTCCAGTACGCATCCTTGAAGTCCCGATGACGCAGGTCAGATTGTTCATGACCGTCAAAGGGAGACACTGACACAATCATACAGCTAGAATCAGCGGCACCGACTCAGAACACCCCCTCCCTACCCTCGTCACAGGCAATATCTATTGATTGTGACATTGCCCGCGACGAGGTAGGCAAGGCGATCTTTGTGCTGGGGCCATCCTCCAGCGGAAAAACAACCTTATGCAACGCATTAGCAGCAGACATGCAATTATCAGAGGATCGTTACATCAGAGAAGTCGCGAGAACTGTCATGCAGACACAGGGATTCACGCGGAACGATACCGGAACCTACGAAATGCAAGCGGCGATCATGCACGCACAGCTGCAAGCTGAAATCGATGTGCTTCGGAAGGCGAGTGCCGCTGCAGGCGACGTTGTGCTGCTCAGCGACAGATCGGCGGTGGACCCGATCGTCTATGCGGCCACGGCAGAATCTGCCGCGGAGGGAACCCAATCACGGTTATTGTACGATCGAGCGTTCCAAGCGGTTCTTGCTGTGTACAGACGATCGGTCTTCGGTAAGTTCTCAATACACTGTCAATCACATAAGCGAAGACTCACCGCTAGAAGTTGTCCTCCACCCAGTAGAGGAGTGGATGGTAGACGACGGGGTTAGATCGTTGGAGGATCCATGGGTGTACTTGCAGGAATTATTCCGGGTCCTTCAAGACCTGCGCATCCCTTACATTGCGCTGGATGCCAGCGTAAGGGATATTCGTGAGCGGGTCAAGTGGGTCAAACGTTGCTTGGCTTCGTCGGAGAGGGTTCAGGCGACTTAGAATAAGGTGGCCGGGGTGTTGTGGGGTAGGGGCGTCCATGGCAGAAATTAGATTACGATAGCACCGTAACACCCCAAAGGGCGGCAGCCATTCTATGAGTGCAACGAGACGTTGTATTAATTGCACACTACCAGGGCCGGAAAAGATGCTACAATTTGTGCATCAGAATATGATACAAAGAGGAGTATACACACCATAATCCGCGAACAAATAGTCAGCACATTTGGCGTGGCATGTTCGTGGGAAACTTGAACCCAAGTATCCTAGGGGAATGTTTTAATGCGCCAAACCTGGCTACGGTGGTAGCAACAACGAATTGCCTCGGCAATGCGTCGCAATAGATATAAAATTACGCAGCACCCATCTCTACATCACCATCGGCGCTGGCTGCTTCCTCATCCGTACCAGCAAGTAGTGCCTCCGCGGCCTTGCGTATAGACGCAATCTTCGAGCGCATAACCTTGATAGATTCGGGAAACAATCGCTCCGGTGTGTAGGGACCCTCGGACTCGATATTGACTGAGTAACAAACAGGTTGCGCGGAAGAGTCCAAGAATGACAGATCAGTGACTAGGAAATCAATGACCGGTCGGAAGAACGTACATATGAACCAGTCTCTGATTCGCTTTAGTTCCACGCAGCCATCAAATTCTGAGTGACGAAGGACTTCTCGAGACACGCTATCCTTTCTCATGTTCCGCTCATCAATAGAAATCTAGAAAATCGTGAGTCACATCGTGGTAAAAGGGGGTTGGTCGTATCTCATGACTGGGCGTTGTGAAAAACGCACCTCTCCTTCTGAGGACACTTTGACCACACCCGGGCTGAAGCAACCTGCGAACTGATGGGCGAGATGCCGTGAGATCGGCTTTGCCGGATTCAGAACGATCAGAGGGTGTAGTCGGTAAGACGCCGTTGCTGGAAGCAAGGTCCCGGGAACGAAGCGTCAACGCTTGGGACGTAGACAGACATGAGTACTGCACATACCGACCGGACTCCATTTCGCATGCTCCTTGCCCACGCCTTTTATTGCATGCAGCTCCATTTCCACTTCCTGTCCGGGGCGGAGTTTAGCAAGGACAATTTCCTGCCAAACAACTGACTTCAGAGACGATGCGTAGTCAAGGAGAGAGACGGTGGCGACTGACCTTGTTTGTTGGCGCAGGATCAACCTCGAATATAGACCGTTGCTCTCCCTGCGGCTCCCAAACCAAATCGCCGCTCTTCACATATTCGTTGATGTACTGGTTTGGGCCTCCCTTTGCTGCCTTTGTATTTCTTTCACAGACCACGTTGAGTCTGCACGCTGAACATGAGAGTAGGACGGAATTGAGATGAGGTCCAGAACGTACTTGAACACCACCGTATTGCGATCGTTCGGTGTAGAATGATATCCCGTAGTTGTGCGAAATTCTTGCAAGTCGGGATCAACGTTGAGCGGAACGAGGCCGATGCGATGAGCAAGGACTTCGTCGTGAACAACTGATGTGTTGTTCCATACGTAAACGTGTTCTATAGCTATTGTAGGAACCTAGTTTCAACGTCATTTCTTGGCGTCGAAAACGTGCCCAACACGACTCACCTCAGCAATTAATATCCGTCTAAAGGCATTTGCAACAGAGGCATCCACTCCCACCATGTCGAACTCGATTGATCGCTGCGACAAACGATGCACTTTGACTTGCAATTTCTGCACAGAACCTTCAGTCTTTCTGAACGAGACAAGTAAAACGCAGAGACGACGTGCCTCGTTGAATTGACGCAAGTTCCAAGTATGGTCCTCTCCTGGATAGTGTCCAGGATAGTCTGTACTCGCGACATCGCTGACGAGTTCTGCATGGACACCTACATGCCTCCGAGGATCGTATGCAGACTCCGGTAGGTGAGAAGACGACGCGACAGCGGTTGGTGACATTTTTCTTGCTGATGAAGGCGAATACAGATGGATACAGGTGGCGCGAGAACAGGATGCTGTTCAAGGTAAGCCTGGTACTGGAAGGATCGAGCGGTTGGAAGAGTTCCAGGTAAATGTTTGGAAATGTGAGTTCGAGCGCTTGAGCAGAGCGTAATTTTTGCTGATCACGTAATGCGTTCCAGATAAGGGAAATACCATCTCTAATTAGGAAGTACCCTTTCCCGATGCACTCGGATTCACACGGTGTCCCTTCATCGTTGGTGAACTGAATGCTCAGTTGTCCGCATCGTTGAGTTGTTGCTTACCGCTAATCACTGAGCTCCAGTCTACCGTTCCGTCTCCTCTCCGTTGAGTACCAATCCTCTCTAACCGCCAATTCGCGTCAAACGTGAAAGGCTCAGCGCCGAATTTTGAATCTACCCGAGATGGCACAACCTCTCAGCGTGTACACTCCTCCGGAGTTCAAGTATACGGCATCTCCCAATCCCGGGTTCAAGTACGGTCAGAAAGTTGCGGAGACAGAGTCCGGTAAGGCATGGCTTGAAGGGGAGAAGGACGGGTGGAAGGACATCGACCCGGCGGAAATAGAACCAGTGTAGGCATAACAATCCGTTCGTGTATGTGCTATGTCCTCAGCTATGTTCTCGCCGTTTAATCTAGTGCCACCGTACGTGTCCAACTCGACAGTATAGCATACGAAGATTCCGACGGTCCGTTCCACAGTATCTTATGATGATCAGTGCGATCACTCCAAGGCCTGTCGCCTTTGTCTCCTCTCTCTCCGAAGCCGGCGACGAGAACCTCGCGCTATTCAGGTGAGGTTATCGATCGATCTGGATCGCAAGTGGTAGCGCTGACTTCGTGGCGTCGTATACATAGCTGGTTCAACATGGTCACGCATAATCCACCATTGATCTCCATCTCGGTCTCGACCTCGAAGAGTGCTCTCAAGGACACAGCACATAATATCAAGGCGACCAAAGAGTTCACCGTGAGCATCATCAGCGAGCCGTGGGTAGATAACGCCAACGTGTGCGCAGTGGATGCGCCATCTGACGTCAATGAGTGGTTGATCAGTGGTCTGACCAAGGAACCCAGCGTGAGTCTTCAAGCTGTACCATGACCTACACCACGGTGTTCAGACATTACATTGTTCAGTTGCGTGTCAAGCCGGCTAGAGTAAAAGAGAGCGCGTTCACGATGGAATGCGAGGTCAGTGCTCCGAATTTTTGTCTGTTTATCTCGTTTAACTAAGATGACTCAGCTGTACAAGGATATCGACATTCCGAATGCGATCAACGGTGGTATCTCAACCACCCTTTTCCTTGGTCTCATCAAGCATATTCACGTCCGGAAAGACATGCTGAATGCACGGGGCACGGTCGACCCTGCAAAGTTACAGCCGGTCGGGAGGATGGGTGACATTTTGTATGGCTCCTTGGGTGGAGGGTACCGCCTCGCACGACCTGCATGGAGCGCTGAAGGAGAGGTTATCCAGGAGTTTATCAAGACCAAGGAGAACGACAATGCTAGTGCTGCATAATGTAGAATTGGTGTCGGAGATTAATAGTGACGGTGGATCATTTCGTGGCATTTTTACGGGTGTACTAGTATTTTGATTGGGTTTCTACCAACACGATGGTAGATGCAGACCAAGGTGTATTTTGTTCGAGTTTGAACTTGCAAGTCGGCCAGCCCAAGGACTTGACCAGAACCGAGGCCACATATTTATGTAACCATCTCCTGATGATAATTATGTAAAACGCGTTCATGCGTGGGTCGTGTGGCTTCTCAACTTTTCACCGTTATTGACGCGACGGCCAGACTATGATCACCTCTAGATTGATGCTTTATTTGGTGTATTCACCAAACATTGCGAGAGGGACACATTGATTTCTACCTCAAATCTACCTTCATCGAACTAGGACACTCACCCCTGGTCGACGACTACGAGGTGAAGCTGCACAACTACTGGAGGTTCTTCGTGGTCACTGGCAAGGAATTGGACTCCTACCGAGGATCAAGGGTGGAATGCGGATAATTTGGGTGCGTCACGTCGTCTCAGAGTTACCTGATGAGACCCTTAATGACCAGAAAGCAGACTTGACACATCTGCATGGCGTATACCCGTACGGAGTCCTAAGACTTCACCGGTGGCCCTGGCATACGAATTCTCAATGAATCTGTTGCGCATCTGGGCCTTTGTCGACATGCATTCAATCATCAATGAGATGTAACGGTCCAAACGAGGGACTAGCTATAGTCATTTGTGAGTTGTTCATCGCGTTATCGACCTCGCCTCATCATCACTTCATCTCAGCCGGATACCTGTATTGTATCTGAAACGACTGAGACAAGGAGAAATCGATACCTCACGCTTTTGCTTGAGCAGCCAGCGTTGCCGGCGGGTACTTCAAGTTGACCGAGTCTGAGACTCTCAGGTATTCGCAGGCAACATATTGTTCATTATTGTTATCGTTCATATCTCCAACCGTCCTTGAGCTCCCAAACATACAGATAACTCGCGCTTCTGTGGCGCTGATGTCGGGCAGGTATCGATTTGCCCGTCGATATGCGTGCATTTATGGGATTTGACCGATAGGCTTATTATCTTAGAGAAGTTCTGACAACTTCTCAGACCGATTGTTGGATCTCAGAAGGTTCGACGATTATCCCAACCTTATGCCGTCGGTATCGAAATCAAACTACAAGACCTTCTGTGGGCGCATTATTTGCTAATCCTCCGCGTATTACCCATACTCATGATACCTTACGCTCGGTTCATTCAGTATCTCTTCAAGCAATTCACTTCCCACCTTACCTCTCACGGATAACTTCCACGGCGTTGCGCGAGGTTCCTGGTACGAGCTATCACCTGCGGACCGCCGTACAGGGTACCTTTTCAGCATACACCTGACTTTTTGCTTTCGGAAAACGGTATCCGGACGCACGCATCAACGCGGTGTACGCGTCCGGAGGTGTCAAATGCATTCACTCTTTGCGCTAGTTCACCGAACTGTCGATCGCCGCGTCAAAGAATATTTCCCATCAATGCTTGTCCGGACGTTCTCATGGTTTTCGGGCAACCATCGTGAACATCTCTTTACGGAAATGCCACAGTAGTTTCTTGTCCACCCCTCTCCTGACTAATCAGTTGCATCTTGTGATTCCCAGAGCCATCGGATACGTGTCAGACTCTGTTAGGGCCTGTTCGGTAACAAAATGCGTATATTATATACCGGTACTTTGTAAATTTTTGTCACGTGTGAAAATTGTGAATACGCGCGCCAACGCGTCGATGAATATGTTGAATCTCGAGCGCGGCGCGTACAGTGCGCTCTCGCTACAGCCATGGTACGAACTCGCGCCCTCGCCACTCTTGAACGGCGCATCCCGCC
>SGPM01000111.1:0-74794 GCA_004802725.1 Antrodiella citrinella | reverse complement strand
TACTTGTACTATACCCCGCATGTTCTTTTTATCCCCCACATTCCGTCGCATGTTACCCTCCATGGCTACATTGTATCTATGTTCCGATTTCCATCATGTTACTGATTTCCATGCTTATACAAATGCTCAATGATACTGCTTGTCGTACATACCACATAGTACCTTTTGCCTGCTTGTAGATGACCTAAATGACGATATCCTCGTGAACTTGAAGCAGCCTGTCACAATGTTGTGGCCACGCCTGTCGCATTGTTCTCTGGGTGCGTGGCCAACACCTAATACGACGTGCCGTCCAGGGCTCCTGGTAACTCGTATTCCGAGACAATGATTAGCGGGTAAGTATTCCACAGAAGTCGGATCCGAGGCTACGGTACAGTAACACGTATGACGAGCGGGAGCAACAGGACCTGACCAAAATCAAACTTCCTGCGTCTTTTCAAACTTTGCGATCTCTCCCTCGACCCAAGTCCAAAGACGAGCAGCGAACCCGACGGATCCTACATCTGATACATCCGAGTCGCATTCTACAGCGACGTCGAGCACGAAGTCAGTCAGGCTATCGCGTCACGCTGACCTACTACCTCTACAAGCCTCACGGCCCACACCATCTTCCTCCATACTTCGACCACCCTATGGCCTCAGAGAGGCTTTGGAGAAGCTTCTTGATGATCCTGCTATCCTTCCGCATGGCGAATATCTCGGATTTGGACTTCGTCGCCACTACTCCTTGCTGCAGGTCTGACGTAACACCCTTCTCGTACCGTACCACGACAAACTGAAGGGTAGTGATGCCGAGCTGCTTGCGGTCTCTCGAGAAGTACGACATGTGCGGTTTGGTGGTGAGGCCGCAGAGACTGAGGGCACAGATGACATGGATAAAGACATTCAAAAAGGAAGGGACAAGAATATGACGGAAATGCTTTGGGTTACGGAACTGAACAACGGCACGTTCCAGCGCCGCGTTACATTTACAGTATCGGATGTTCATGCCGGAAGCTCTGTCTGGTCATGCAAGCTTGGGCAATGCAAGACTGCTAAAGATGAGTCGAATGGTACCCCCTGTCATCTCACGTTATAAAGAACGCATAGTATGACTGAGTCTATTCTCCCATTATCTCTGTTGTCCTGCTTGAGGGTGAAAATGTTTTTCTATCGCTCGAGAAGTCCAAATCCGCTGACTATATTGACCGCAGAGCCGCAGTTCTAAGAAGTATCATTGGGACCATCCATCGCAGACAGCCGCAGACAGTCGCAGACGATTTACCTTCTGGAACTTCCACGCAGCGATTTCGTGAGGTTTCCTCTGGACACGACTCGAAATACTGAGCAATGCCGTATCCGCATTCACTTCTGTGGCAAAGCCCGTAACTACATAAATTCATTATCATCCAAGATCTACGAACCCTACAACTGATGCCTACTATCACATCCCCTCTGAGCCTTTCCCCTCTGCAGGTCGCTCTTGCCGATTCCATACACAATGTGGATTTTGCGGACACGGTCTACTACTTATTCTCATCTCACCTGCCTTCTGGCAAAGTTGGTAAGCTTCAGCCAATATTTGCGAACAGCCATGTGCTGAAGGCCGCTGGCCAACATTTCCGTGGACGTACGTGCTTATATGCGACCTGCCTACGTTCTATATCTCACTGGCCTGATTTGAATCATATCGTTCTCTTTTCTGTAGAGTTGTCTGCAGGGTTCCAGCGACACCACGACCTCCCAGTTGACATCGGAGATTACGATTATGAAGACGATAGTGACTTGGAGGACTCGGAGGAAGTTCTTACGCACGACGATGTTGAATTCCTATCCGCCGGGTCAAGCACCAGTGTCCTTAGCGTCAAGGACAAGGTGAGTACCTACTGCCGAGACAAAATTCCGCTCTAATTACGATCTAACAATTCGTGTCCGATGCTTAAGGACTCGGACTCCTCGAGCTCACTTGTAGATCGCGCGGAATCCTTGACTTTGGGGACGTCCAAACTTCCAGTTCCGGCCGATGCTAATCGATTCAAACATGTCGTCGTGGTCACGGATGTCGCAGCAACTACGTAAGTACTGGTATTCGTTCCTCGAAGTATACAGCTTGAAGCCAATTCAATTCATACGCTACCAGATGGTGTGCACTCATGTTCTATATCTACACTGGCAAGATCGAGTTTGCACCACTCAGGAGCGAAGGAGTGGAGAAGAGAGAAGAGTTCTTCTCCAAGTACGGCAGGAACCCATTTGCGTTGAAGGCATGCTCTCCCAAGTCGATGTACCGTCTTGCAGACATTGTGAGCACGTCTCCGCTGTACTTGTACCTATGTCACTGAACTTCATGCGTTTGACGTAGGTCGGCTTAGATGACCTGAAACTGTTAGCATTCGAAGACATACAATCGAAACTCTACAGCACTACCATCTTGACCGAAGCTTTTTCTCTGTTTACTTCCCGGTAAGTTCTATTTCTCGATCTCCGATATGGGGCATGGATCTGAATTTTACTATTCACCTCAGCTTTCCGCAAATCATGGAGGCCGAAGTGAAGTCCGTATGTGACCTCCCACCAACTTCACTTGTTATGCGCCGCCTTGAGGAGAAGATGTCACAAATTGTACGAGGCGATCTGCCTTGTGCCCAGGCTGTCGTAATGGCACTTTTAAAACAACTGCTTCGGCGCAATGAACAGTTTGAAGTAGCCCAGTGGGAGATCGATTCTTCTCCGGGGACACCTCGTGGCATGCCTTTTCCTAGCACAGAACCTCCTCCTGCTACAGCACCTCCTCCCCCTGTGGTACCTCCTCCTACCACAACCCCTCTTGCTCGCCGCAGAGTCACGGTCGGTGTACGTTGAAGTGACAGTATAATCGACTGACAAGAAACAGTGAATGCTAGTGTTACAAGTCGCAGTCGAATCAGATGTTGGCTGTTCACAAATGATTCAGCTTAAGCCTTGAGACAATGGCTGATATATTCAGGATGATACTTGGGTCTGATTGTATGTACCCAGGCTGTCCCGCTGCAGTGACAATAGGCTCGTATTTCAATCTTGAATTGGATTTTGGACGCATATTCGGAAATGCTCAATCCTCTTAGTAGGCAGCTTTACATCGTCTGTCGGACTCTGTCCATGGCATGATGGTATGCATTCGCATTCGCATTTGCGCGTGTACTTGTTCACGACGTGACGTTCAACAAAGAACATTTCATGAACTTGCCATGGTCCCAGTAACACTCTGTGGGCGGCTTTGTACGCAAACAGGTCACTGTCCACGACGATCCGCGTGGGGAGGCGGTGACCCCTCAGCGTGTGGACGCGAACATTTTCATTTTGACGGCCGATTATCTAATGTGTGCGTTCCTGCGCATGACTTTGCTCCAACACTGTCTCAGACCCGAGAATGCGGCCGTCGATACAACCCTTGTCTGGTATAGGGAACAGGGATGTGACCAGCGCTGCACTGTCTCAGTCCCAGTCTGTCTGATCTTGGGGTGGCCAGCTTGGCCTATGCTGAAGGATACGTACGATGCCCACACCTGGTGGTACCTAGGCAACAAATACTGCCCGCCTTTCGCTTTCGACCCCGACTGCTTGCACTTGCCCCACATTCTGCTACATTTCTGCATGATGGGACAAGATTCTTGCCATCTCCAACTACGACACATTGCAAACGAGGTGGTGTGTGTACAACCGATCCTTGGTTTCGCGATTGATGTCGACGAGCTCACAGGCTCGGAGGGAGCGCAAACTTCAAAGTACATGAACACGGTGGTCTGTTGTAAGGAACATACTTACTCGTTAGTAGTCGTTACCCTGGGGCCTGAGACACTTAGAGGGATGATCCCCTGACGAGTCCCTCTGATTTTAATGCATATTTATTTAGCCCGTCCATCCGTCTGTCCCTAATACATTTCACCATTCTGTACGAACGATTTGGGCTCGGACCGGCGTGCCCCTGCAGCGCCTAGTGCATGGCACGGGTGTACCCCCGGGTGTTGTGGACGTCACCCGCACCCGCACCCTCCGAGGGTGTACACCCTCCACGCAGGGGGTGCGGGTTGTCGCGGGTTGTCGCGGTTTTTCGCGGTTTTCTGCGGGTGGCGGGTTTTGCAACGGGTGTAGTACTAGAAGCATGAATAGGGACGATGGGATTACCAGTACAGTATATACATGGTGCTAATAACGATATGCAGATATATTTATCTCGTCCCATCCATCCTCGAGCTCGAAAACAGTACCTTGAGGCACGGGTGGTTGGAGCACAATCTTGACAACATCTTCATCCTTGATGATGTTCTTCTTGCTCCAGTAATGGAGGCATATCAGTGCACGAGTTGAGCGTGCAGTTAGACCGTTGCGAACATGTGAGAGGAGTAGTCGCCCCTTAGAGAAAATCCGCTCCACGTCAACCGAAGTAGCTAGATAATATGATAACAATGAATACAGAAAGTGCGCATGCAACAGACAATAACGTACCAGGAATTGTGAGAAAGTCCCGCGCCATCCGCGAGAGACGAGGGAAGACCGACCGCCGGTCGTACCACCAAAGAAGTGCATCATCACTTGCAGGGATGTCCGCCAACCGTTCTTGAAGATAAATGTCGAGCTCGTGGGTACCTGCTGCCGAAGACTGTATCGGTGCAAGTGTGAGCATAGCATCGAACACATTCTATAACAGCATATCAGCGGGATTGTTTCGACGTGAACAGCACAAATAACGCACCCGGCTTGTTGAACTCGTCGATGCCACAGAGGAAGCAGTCGTCGTGGGCTGCTCTTCTCCCATAGGTCTCCCAGCGTAGTCATCGTCGTATACTTTGTAAGCGAGGGCTTTTGCAGTAGATATCCACTCAGCTTCCCAGCCGGCCGTCTTGAAGTACTCGAGCTTGTGCCGAGGGTGTAAGACTATTGAATTCGAGAAATCAGTACAAGGATTGATATAAGTGTGAGCATACATACTCATTGCAATTCGGTATATGTCAGCCATGTCGGTCTTGGAGTAGTACCTGTTCAGAGTGACTTTTGCGAGTTTTGCTGCGGTACGGATTGCTGTACAGTATGCGGGGTTGATTGAGGCAGTCGCAAGATGCTTGTCGATCATATCCATCGCTGGGATTACCTGAGCAATGGTGGGCGTAGAGGCAGAGAAGTATAATGTTGTATCATAGAAGACCTGGGAGTGAGAGATGCAAGGGTGAGACCGTGTTTACGGAACGCACAAAACGATGAGCGGAGTTTAAATTAATAGCGCGCAGCGTTCTCACACACCTTCAGAACGTCTCGCAACTCTGTGACCAACCCCCACTCTTCTTCATCCAGCTCAACCTCTCTCAGCCCATTTGCCCTATCGCCTGTCAATGCCTCCAGCCCTTCCCGATACTCCACAGCAAACTGAAGCATCACATATGTCGAATTCCACCTGGTTGCCACATCACGCGGCATTTTGCGTAGTTTCAGCTTCAATTCAGCCAAGATCTTCTTCCAGGACGGCAGGAGCTTTGTGGAGGAGTTGATCATGGCAAAGGCAGTTTTCCGGAGCTGGGGGACAATAGTAATGAGCATACAAAGGTGCGTGGTTACTTCTTTCTTATCACACACCTTGACAAGCACGCGTTTCAGAGGTATCACATCCTCCTCATGCTCACGACGATCCTCGTCGTTGAGCTGGTCGTGCGCGTCCTCCCAACCTTCTACATCATCGCCATCATCGACGCCCCCATCCTCTTCAAGGAGAAGATCACCCACGTCCAGGAGATCTTCGGTCTCGAGTTCAAGATCCTCAGCGAAGTCTTCAAGATCGCGCGTCATACGGGACGCCAGGTGTGCTGCCGATCCGTTTGGCCCCTTCGACTTCGACATGTCGAATTGCTTCAAGATTGTTTTGGCCACCAGGTTATCCGTGTGCAGGGTGCATCTAGACTGCCGCTGTGCTCCAGCGAACACTGTATTCAAGATCTCAAGATGCGCGACCATTGTGTCATTGTTACTGGCGTTATCGGAGGCGAATGCAAAAAACTAGTACAAAGGTAAGCCACATCTTCTTCTATTATCTACCGTGAAACATCTCGCCTTATCCTCCACCCCGAATTCTACCAGAACTCGCTGGAACTCGTTCGCTAAGGCCTCCCCCGTGTGGGAGAAGGGAACCTCAACAACATCCAACGGCAAGCACATCGGCTCTCCCTCTGTCTCAAAGTGGACCGTGATCGCCATATACGCACGATGGTTGGGCGACGTCCAACAATCCGTCGCGAAACTCAATTCGCCCTCGTACGCCTAGAAATAAGGTAAGTGTCTGTTACATTGTAGATTGGGAGCTGACATACGTTTAACATATCCGCGATACGCTGGCGCGACCGCGCAAATACCTGGTGGACATCCCTCGCAACGGTGGATGGCGATGGGATCTTGATCTCAGGCCTCCCCGTCTTCATCAACTTCAAGAAGCCTCGATCGGATACGATCTTGAAGGGACGCAAATCCTCTGCAACCCACCGAACGATCTCCGCGCGCATCTCCGATGCAGTGAGCTGTCGGGTGGAGTATGATTCCTTCCCCTTCCCGACACGCTTGAACGCTGACGGCAGCGTCCCGTTACGAGTGAACTTTGCTAGGCCTTCTCGTGCGGCGCTCACAGTCTTTGCCTCACGCGCAGCAGCAAGAACCCCCTCGCCCCAAGCCTTACACTTTCGGACGTGAGTGTTCAGATTGCCCGTGGACTTCCGGTCTGACTTGTCGAGGTAACGGGTAATTGACACCTTGCACCCAGTCCCATTGCAGCGGAATTTGTGGGCACGACGCTCCTTGCCGCTCTTGGTGTCGGTGATCATCACGATCTCGACCTCTGGCTTAAAGAAAGCGTACACCGGAGCGGTCCATTCAGATTGAAGGCGCTCTGGTATCAAGGTAAGTCACGGCAAATGTATTAAACAAATCAATAACATACTAAGCTCTTCTTTAGGATCCTCGTTGTCTTTTTCAGGATCTACCTCCATCGCGTCATCATCGGAGCCGATCTCGATGATCTCGTCGGCGGTCTTGTTGAGTTCAGCATCATCCTCGTCTTCGGTACGAACGGATGCGGCACGGGGCCGAATGGGAGCGGACAAGGAAGGGGGAGCCACGCTAGAGGCTGTCGAAGACGCGGCCGACTTCGATGAGCTCTTGGTGGTAGGCTTCAGGATGTGGGCGTTGGGCTTGAGGGATTTCAGTGACTCAAAGTACTTGGTCTGGTCTCGCTTGCGTTTCTCGGGGGGCTGTGAGTCTGACATTGTGGTGGGGGGATGTAAGCGAGGACGAGCTGAGATGGTAGACCCCAAGTCAGCGAAAATTTCGGGGGGTCAAATGCGACAGAATGTGATAGAACACGGGTTGATTATTAGAGTAATTAGATTAGACATTTTTAGACTTTATTCGTATGTCCGGCGGGCCTTCCGCGCCCGCCGCTATACATATGAGTACACGGGTTTGCCGCGGGTTTGGTGGGTAGCCTCAAGGCAACCCACACCCGTACCCTCACTGAACCCGCACCCGTAACCCGCGCGGTGTGACATACCCGTGATGTGCACTACTGGTGGGAGGAGAGAGAAGAGGAAGAACAGCAGATTGAGCAGGTCGTCGCGACTCGCGAGGGAAAATGAATCCCGAGGATTAATAATGTTGTATATTGATCGTGGAGAGCGCAATGCCGCAGCCGCACACTCTGCAATACACATAGCGGGTGCGGGAGGGAAAGAAAGATGATTCACCATGATTCATGCATAAAACTCTATGTATAACACTGTGTAAAAAAAAACATGATTCACGATGATACANGATGCCGAAGCTTCATGATTTGATTGAGGAGACAACACGAGGTAGGGAATAATGAGACAAAATGATGATTCATTGTGTTGCATTATGTATCCTCATGTATCCTCATGATTCATCGTTAAATTGGCGTCTCGCATGAACTTTGCTTTTTTGTCCGATAAACACCTTCATACTCTGGAGAAAAACGAGGACAGCGCTATGGCATGGTGGATGCAGATCGCGTTCGAAACAAGCCCGGAGACGAACGCTCCCATTCCACGAGGCATTCGCGTGCGAGCACTGTCCTGTCTAGCCAATTCCCAGTGGGAGCTGAAGGTCACGGAGGACGATCCTGACACATGGAACATCGACTCTGTGCACCGCGCTGGAGTCTTTGCCGATGATTGCGCTGCTCTCGGGTTCGTCTCGGCCATTATGTTGCACATCGGAATGAAGATTCGAGAGCTAAGGGCGCTGCCACATGTGCCCGAAGCTCGTCATCCCCGGTTCACCAAGTTGGAGTATCTATGGGAAATCGTTGAGACGCGAAACCAAGAGATGGCGAGAGAGAAACAGAAGAGAGATCAGACAGTGGTGAAGGCACCAAACGCGTACGTTTGTGCTTTGAAGGGCTGTGGCATTGAAGGGACACGGAAGTCGGCGTTGCTGCGATGTGCTGGCAAGTGTCCTGCGGATGTGAAGCCGTCGTATTGCAGCAAAGAATGCCAGAAAGCGGTAAGCAGAAGTATCCTCGGTCTGAATGATTGATCCGCGTCCCGACACGATACTACAACCAGGATTGGAAGAAGCACAAGCTGATATGCAAACCGAACGCGGCAGCAAAGGACAAGCCCCATGTCGCTGATGCGCCCGCAGCAAAAACAAAGATGACCATCGGTGAATCCATTAGGACCGATGGAAAGGAGGTGAGGATAGAGATGCCTGATATTATCGGCGGAAGTGGCACTATACCCCTCGTCTCCAAAACTATGACCCCGGAGTTTATGAAGGACGTCCGGGACGAGGTTGAGAAATTGCTTGTGACTGACGCAGATAAGAGATCCGAGGCGAACTAGAGAGGATCAGGGTTGTCTCAGTTTTTGTTTTTGTTGTGTATCGTCATCACAGGTCCGATTCGGGCCAAGACTCGGATGCTGGTCAAGAAAATGGATTTACTATGTCTACCCCGCCACTGCTCGCGAATGCGTCGGCTTTTCAACTACGACGACCACACCGTCGCTCGTCGCTACACTGACCACGTGCGCAACGAACAAGTGAACGACCTTTGGGGCGACACCGGAACACTTCAACTTTGGCGGAGACCCGATTCTACTCGCTGAGGGGCCGAGCATCTTCTTTTCAGCACATCTCTACCTGCATTTTCTTTACATGGTCTGACTTTGGCTTGAATACATTGTGGTCTTTCGTATGGAACAAGTAAGAAGTATAGTATATGGACACAGACAAATGCGACAGTATGCTCGGGAATCCTTCGCCTCAGGCGGCCATTGCGAGGTGGTCTGCCTCCGGCTGGTCGTCATTCACCTCGCACGGATATTCAACTTCACCGCCCGGCAACTCTCGAAGGTCCGGGTACCCATCCGGATTCTCAGAGACGACCTCTCTCATTGCCTTCGACATCGACCGCATCTCTTGCTGCAATTGAGCTAAACTTGGAGATGCCTCTGTCATCTGGCTCCCGACGAGGATCGTCATGCGCAGCATATCCTCAATATGCCAAAGCATATTCCAAAGGCACTGCCAGTCGCTGTACTCCCAGTGCCTCCATTCCTCGATGAGCCAGGACCCAGGTGTCAGAACTCGCAAGGTATTGTCGATCACCCTGGTCAGGTCCCAGCTGTCCGGGTCGGCGGCATCATGATCGTACTCCGCAGCCTGACTTGAGCCTGGAAGCTCCGATTCCCGAAGACGCCATTCGTCCCAAGCTGCAAGGACAGCGACCGACCGAACGTCGATGGGCTTCATGTCAATGTGAAGTGCTGACCCCCATGCCTCTACTGGTTGGCATAGCTTCTCGCAGCGAAGTAACGTGCGAGCGGAGAAGTGGGATGGGGTCTCCCGTGGGAACCAGCTCGAGCTGAACTCATCGATCCAGCTGCATCTCATCGTCCGTACCCAGATGGTGCAGATCCACTGGAGAACGCACCGGCCGCTCCCTGGGTCGTCGAGCCATCCATCCTCCTCCGAGAGCGCGCGGATAATTTCTGTCCATGTTATTTCACGTGCGACATCAGGTTCGGCTGTCCAATCTGGCAGGGAGTTGCGCGCAACCGAATGCTCTGCGGCGATGAAAGATGAGAACCGGATGCAGAAATCGGGCATTTGGCTGAGCAGATGGACGTATCGCTCATGCACCTGCCCGCCAGAGGGTTTGAGTAATGAATGAATGAAACAGATCGTGGCGCATTCCAACCTATATGATGGGTGTTGGAACGGCTCCGAGTTCCAAAGTCCCCGTTTCTCCTGAAAGGAGAGTGCTTGAGTAGCATGCATGGCCCACCCGAGGGCGCGAATCAGCATCGGCCTTTCGTCGCTCCAGCTCCATACGTCTGCCACGCGAGACAGAAGAAGAAATGCGTCCGCAGTTGATCCCCAGGCTTTCTCCTCGTTCATTTGTCCTGACTTTACCGAGCCATGCAAGGCTTCCAAATATGCTGGTAGCCAACGAAATTGCGAAGGATGGATGGGCGNCTCATGGTCGGCCAAGAGTTGGGANGAATGTGTGGGGANAATCACAGAGGGCGGGTCTTGTAATCTAGGGCTCAGGATCAGGATGTTCAACTCGAGAACATGGCGAATGACTGGGTGAGTCCACGGTAAGCNCTGACTGAAGCCCGAGTTCGTCCTAAGTCCCAGGCCCATCCATTGANAGAGATCGACGACTTCAGGATCACCTGCCGTCACGGCCGAAACGACAGTCTGCAGCCGAAACGGGGAGATCATACCTACGTTGAANAGCGTGACGACAACAGCATCCAGGATGTTAGGATTNAACGTAGACGGATCCCGACTAGCATGTGCCCTTTGCAGCNTTTGACACGCGAACTTCACCGTGTCCNTGAAGCTGATTGCAAAATGGTTAGTTGTGAAACTGATTCAAATCCAGCATGGCGACTGACCTGGTAGNGTTTGGTNTGTACACGTTTCCTAGTATCATGGTGACCGCAACCAACCGCATTTGGTGACTTTCACGCGGCAACTGACTCGAGGTAGAATGCGCGACTGCCTGTAGCAAAAAGCTGCGATCTGATTCCACGAATCCGTAGATGCCGTTTNTCACAAGATACCCAAGATAGAGGAGAGTTTTGGTGCACAAGTCCACTTCCGAGGCAGTTTCAGCAGAAAAATCATAATCAGCGAGGGAGAAGGCTCCCGTCTCCACCGTAGGTATTGAGTATTCGCGGAAAGTATTGCACATACTCCAAAGAAGACANAGGACTTGCCAGTCGTCTCCGAATCCAACGACGAGTGGTCGTGACGAGATAGGGCGGGAGTCGTCACCAGGAACGACGAGTGGCCACAATGCTGATACGATNTGGAAGAATTTTCTCAAACGCTCCTCGTCGTTTTTCCATTCATTCACATCAAAAGCGGGAGAGTTGGGGTTTATCAGTTCGATGTGCAATGCAAGGTATGCGCGCCCGATTGCCACGAGCTCATCCTTCTCAGCGCTGCCGGTGGGAATATAATATCCGTGGCCTTTGGATGGAAGGCACTCCACCAGTCTGTCAAGAAGAAAGTCCAATGTGTGCAGGCGGATGCGCTCGGTAATCATGCCTTTTGGCCAGCGNAGATCGGGGACGATCTCCAACGTGTCTGCACGGACAGTCGGGTCAGTCGATGTATCCAAAAGCCATAGTACCATCGCTCTGTCGGTAGACTTGTCGTCTAGTCGTGCANTAGCATGATCCAGTGTGGATGAACGACGGAGAGTGGTCAAACAGCGAGTGAGGATGATTTCGAGAGCATCCTGATCTTCTGTAGTCTCATCCGCCCGTTCGTGCTGAGGAAGCAGTNTTCCATTGGATCGGTACACCAAATTGGGTAAGGATTGAATCCACGTGGAAAGAGGGGACACAACGCGGGTCTNGATTAGGTTAATAGAGGCAGAAGAGACTACGCGTCCGGCTGAGCGTAGTCCNTGCCAGTATCTAGAATTGCGGATGGGCCGAAGGTATTGTCGAGAGCCGGTGTAGAGAGACAGAATGCAGGAAAGAAAGAGCACGAGGAGGNGTTGCAGCCTGTCGGACAAAGGGGTGTAGAAGGGGCAATCGGGGTATCGCAGCGACAACCCAATGAGAGAGAAGTAGGCCAGCAAACCAGNGCCGTTCATCACGATAAGAACGGCTGCGACTACGTGGGTCTGGTTCCACATGNAACCACTCAGCCCCAGGCCAAACAAAATGAGAGAGGCTTGGAGGAGAACGGGAATGGCTTCTAGGACAGCGTGGAAGCGCCATGCTTCCAACGCGTCAAACTTCCGCTGTCTCTCCCTGCAGCGATCTGCGATGGTACCACGCTCGTCGACGTTATCGTATCGGCTGAGCCACTGCTTGGCCATTACGGCGCTGAGNGCCGCGAAGAGACTGCAGGTCAGGGAAGCGTACAGTAGCGACTGTACCCAGAGGACGGAGACACTCGGTCCTGTCCATTCCGCAGAANTCTGTGCTTCGGCGGGACGNCCAGTGGTATTGTTTATGGAATCGAGGATTGACTGAAGAAGGACTTGTCCCTTGAGATTGGGATCCTGACTAAGGTCAGAGACCGTCATGCTCGCCACGGTGGCCACGACAGCAGAAAAGAGACCAGCCTGCCAGTGCGCACAGAGTGAGTATGATTCGGACCAGAACATCCNGAACGAATTGTGGCTCACGAAGATGGTGGAATTGTCCATATCTTCCCGGTACCTCTTCAAGAGGCTGCCATCGTATTCACTTGCCTCGACTTTGTATCTATTCCAGAGGCGCGCCCATTTGTCTGCGATGTGCTGAGGCACAATGTTCGATTTTTTCAGAGTGTCTAAAATCTCCACCAGGGTAGACAGGGCCTCTGCGTATCTGACATGGGGCAAATGAGAGAAATCGGTGAAACCTTTGAGTAATCGACTCACTCGGTTGCACCTTGGCTATTCGGGGAGTGACGGCTGGTTTTTGGGACTGCATCGTTTTGATTGATTTCTTGACTTTTCCTATGGCTTGTACCTGATCCAGCCATACTTAGTCGTATATGGGATGACTACGTTCTTGGTGAGCAATGGGAAGGTGCAAACGAGATGGGCTCACTAGTGGGTAAAGGAAAGAACCTGATACCAGCACACGACGTAAGTAGGTCTATATGGCAGGCCAGACTGTGTTTGTTAATGTCTTTCTCCCACGAAATCGCGAAGCGCATGTCCTGTGCATGTCTGTGCAGAAGCACAGAACGAGCGTCGTCCGAGACACTTCCAGTCTGGCGTCTTGCAGACGTCCTAGAAAACGCCGGTACAGCATTTGCCGCTGTCAGCTACAATTGGGCACGGTGACAATGAACGCACGTATAGCAGACATGGAAGGAACATGTCACTAGTCTCAAGACCACGTATCCCCTATCACGTATCTGTATTCTGTCTCCGATGGAGAACATTCTTGTCAGTAGTGGTCGTGGTCGACGTCTTCAAGGGACCCCGGGCCCGGAGTTTGTGACGAATGTCCGAGACGAGATTGAGAAATTGCTTGGAAGCGACGCCGACAAGAGACCCGAGACAAACTAGAGAGGATCAGGACTGTCTCAGTTTTTGTTTTTGTTGACATGATGTAAGTAGATTTCGGGCCAAGACTCGGGCAGTATAATTGAGCACGTGCTTATTTACTGGTCAAGAAAATAGATTTACTATTTCTACCCCGCCACCGCTCATGAACGCGTCGGCTTCTCCCACCGTCGCACACCGTTACACTGACCACAACGACCAACGATGAGCTTCAAAGGCAGCGCCAATGTCGGGCCGATACCTGATGATTTCAATTTTGGAGGGGTCGACCCGAACGCATTCTCCGCGTACAGCAGCCTACGCCGCAACTGCTGTGTGGCTGTCCGAGTGAACCTGGACCTCTTCACTGCGATGCAGACGTACTCGGAGGAGTTGAATTCGAAAACGATGCGGCAGGTGATGGAGGGTGCGTCTGCTGGCGTTGCAGCAGACTGTTTAGAAGCTGGTTTGAGGTGCGTGTGCTCAGCTTATAGCAGATATAGTCAAGTCGTACTCAGCACTTTGTATAGAATGTTCACAGGCTGTGGCGTGGATAAGAACGTCCAAAACGCTATGACCTGGTGGTACGGCATCGCCGGGAAACCGAAGACAGGTGCCACTATCTCAAAGAAAATCCGTGTCCGCGCTCTTTCGTGCCTCGCCAATGCACAATGGGACTCCCGGATGACCGAGGAAGAAGGGCCCACCGTGTGGAACATCGACGCCGCGCACCGCGCCGCAATGCACGCCAACGACTGCGCCTCGTTAGGCTTCGTGTCGCCCGCAGTGCTGGTCATCGGGATGACGATCAAGCAGCTGATGGAGGAGAACAAGTTTCAGCAGTTCAACAACCCTCGGTTCCACGAGCTAGAGTTTCTATGGGAGGCCGTGGAAAGACGAGAGGAAGAGATGAAGAAGAGCACAGAGAAAAGGAACGAGAAGGTTGCGAAGGCTCCGAACGCGTATGTGTGCGCGGCGGAGGGATGCGGGATCGAGGGGACGCGCAAGTCTGGACTATTGCGGTGTGCAGGGTCATGTTCGGCGGACCTCAAACCGTCATATTGCAGCAAGGAGTGTCAAAAAGCTGTGAGCCGGTCTATTCCGACAGTTGTGCCCTCATCGTACTGACGCAGAATGGATCGTTCAGGACTGGAAAAGACACAAAAGCATTTGCAAGATCTCCGAAGCTCCCTCAGCGACCAATGAAGATGCTTCGTCGTCGTCTCAAACTGTGGCCCCTGCAATTGTAGCACCAACGCCGGTTGCTGACGATGCGCTTCACCTACGAGACGATGGGAGGGAAGTGAGGATGGAGATTCCCCGACTGGGAGGCGGGACGACTACGATCTCTTCGAGGACGATGTCTCCCGGATTCATGAAAGAATTCCGGGACCAAATCGAGAAGATGGTTCAGGAGGAAGAAGTTGAAACTGATTAAGGCCGTTTGAAGGCTGTCAGCTCTTACTGACGGAAGCGTTGTTCCTCATGCTCATCTTACTGACCAGTCATCGATTCACCGGTCATACGCTCATATTCATTCATTGGGACAATGTGTACCACTAGACCTGTCTCATTTCACAATTTGTAATATTACATGTACAAACAAAATCCACCCAAATCGCATTCGAATCAAATAGCTGCTTCCAATACAGGAGGAATAACGTGAAGGGATGAGGAATACACAGATGATACAAGGGAAAATACAATCTTAGGCTCACGTACAGATACAGTTACCATGCCCCATAGAAAACAACATAAAACGATGCTGAGAGCACATCTCATACAACTTCTACGAAGTTGGCAGGGAAGATGCCTTCCCTGCCGTCTACTCTGCCAAGCCACCTTGAAAGCGAATGAATATCAGAGAAGATTGGGAGAAGGTATCAACGGACGTACCATGTATCGGTGTTGCTGTTCATGTACTTGACGGTGATGACTTGACCTTTCGTGAAAGACAAATCGCCATCCTAGAGGGTTCGGGGTCAGACATCAATAATGACAAATAATAGTGACACGAAATCGCACCTGAACTGCATTGAAATCAAACAATGCGATAGCTCTTGCAACACCGTCTGAGGGCTTCAACGGTTTCGATAACTCTGGGTTTGGAACGAATACCGGTTGTTTACTTTTCTGTCCAGTAGTCACTGGAGGCCTTCCATCCAGATCCTCGATATAGTCGTCCCCTACGTCTGGCCCATCAGATCGAAGCGACGATGAGCGATCCCGCGACACCGTATACGCCGGATAAATCTTCGGTGTGTACGCACTCACAGACCGTCGGTGAGAAGCATCGCGGGTGACGGAAGAACGGCCAGTGTGGCTGTAGGCGGAGGCAGGAGCAGAGTTGAACGGTGATCCGTCTACGTAGTCGTCATCGTCTTCTGTGGGGGATGAGACTAACTTGGGGTGCTTGCGTAGTTCGGAGTCCGGGACGTAGTCAGAATGGAACTGTGTCGGGAAATTTGGTACGGTAGACGACGCCTTCTTGGCAGATGCAGACGAGTGCTTTGAAGTCAGAGCTGGTCGTCCGTCGAAGTCATCGTCCACGCCTGGTGACAGGCTGTCTGGACTGCGATCTCTGAAATCGAACCCCGAGTTTGAGCTCGTCCGTGAGAAGTATCCAGGACGTTCCTTCTTCTTCAATGTTGCTGATCCGTTCCTGAGTCCAGGACTTGAAGAACCACTGAACATGTAGCTTCCGGAGCGTGCAGGTTGTCCTGTGTGGTGTGCCTCCAGCTCCTGGACCCATCTACGACCAGCGGGAGCCCCAGTACAGTCCTCCAAAGTCTGGGTGAGAGTCCCAGCCCATTCAGGAATATCCACGGATCCACTGAGTAGCATTCGCGCAGTTACATCAGATCGGTAAGCAATAGCGTTGGCATCTTGGCGTTCCATGATGACTGAACCTTCGAGGGAGATGCCACCAAATAGCCCGCGTGTTTTCGAGTAACTGTACCTGTAATGCGACCGAGTTGTAAGTACCCAATAAACAGAGATAACTGTACCAGAGCTCGATACTAACATAGCAGCCAACTTCCCGCCAGTATTCAAAGAACCCGTGGCTTCACCATTCCGGCCCAAGGGCCCAACAGCTATACTGAGATTGCCGCCTAACGTGATTGAACCGGCGGACATGAACGACCTCTAAAGATGAGACCTGAGTCATTTGCCAGAGATGGAGGTGTCTCCTAGGTTTGACTTACCACAGCCTAGGAAAGGGAGTGTTCAGCAAGATCCGTAGATACAGGTATACACTGAGTGACCAGCCGTGTGGTGTAAATGTGAGCGAGTGATGATACGTACCGCACGCGAGTTAAGAACCACAAGGAAATCCGTCATCTCCGCTCCTGCCTGACCGCCGAACCCGACGCCGGCCGTACCGATAGCGCTAGGTGCCGACCATGCTACGTGGGTCACGATGCTCAGAATACTTCATATCTCTTCGGAGGAGGATCATAGGGCACGTACTTCCATCGTCCAGCCGCGCTATCACTACACCGCTTCCGGCCCGAGCAGAGAATAGGAAGCCCGCCTTGAACACGGTAAAGATAGCGAATCCTCTCGCGCCCTCGAGGACACTCCGGGGGATGATCTAAAGTGCCAGCGAAACCAGTCCAACTGTGAATCCGCGACGAAAGAATAACTTGTGCTTACGCCGTCGAGACCATTGTTCGCGCCGTCTACGAACGACCTGACTATGAAACATCGGGTCAGTTTTGCACGTCGAGTACAACAGCGACGAGCACATTGCATACATATTTTAGATGCCTTTTGGCATTCTTTCGGAAGAGGTTGTGGAAGAGGGGTGTTGAGTTTCATGGGGAGCTGCGCGAAACTCGGACTATGCGCTCTCTGCTTATAAGTAAGCCGCGGCAACCATGACTCTCGATTACGTCATTGCTTCGGCTCTATCGGCAAATACCGGTGCACTACAAAAGGTCGCGTCTCTTTTTTTTCTCTGTCCGTTTGTGCCAGCACCTTATCACTCCCCTCCCACAACATACTCAATGCGAAGGGAGCCATTATTCGCTGGCACATATCAGACCTTCACGGGGATCCGCTTTCGCTAGCAGCTTTACGCGACTTTAGTCGCAATGATGGACTTCTAGATAGTGGTGTGAGCTACATTCGCTGTATTCTTGTTTTTACCTCTGCACAATACAGTTTCATTATACTCTCACGCGGAGGTGCGGCTTGAAGTATGGCATGCGTTAAATGTGTGTTCTCCCAGACCGGGCAGCACGCCGATACGAAGGCTGTTCCCGCAGCTGGAACAAAAGCTTGGCAGCACGAGACTGCTGTTTTTCAGGTGCGTTTGAAGTATTGCACGACTTTGTACAAACCTTGCTGACGGTAAGGCGACTGTGCAGCAGCATGTCGTGGGCTGAGCCAGTGTCGTCTGGCTTCGTACACACACACTCCCCCATTTTCAACACCGAACCCGGACTACAGTGCGATATGACGCATTCAGCATCAGCGCTGAAGTATGTATGTCCTTCTTCGATCGTCATCAACCTTGCAAGATCCTGTGTCAATCGGATCATTGTACTTTGACGCGACTTATACCCTGGGCCCGGGTGGGCAAAGCGTAGAAGGCCATCGCCCTCTAGACGGGAGTGTCATCCAAATATCCTCCTTCACTAGATGTCCCACTGTCATGTACGGGTTCGGGGTGTTACTTGACACTTTGAGACGTGGAACTCATGTATCATGACCTATGCGCGACGGAAATGCGGCGGATCTGCTTGAGACATAATTCACGTAGTACTATGTATATCGCACGACCTCTGCTTCGTACTCAAGGCTGTGCAGCTTTATCGCACATATTGAAAAGCACTGTCAAATCCGTATTCAAAGATTCACTAGTATCTCAAACCGAGCATCCTAGTCGATATTTATCGATATCTTTCTAGGTTGATTGATTGCAGTACGTGTGGCTTTCACTCATTCTAGCCTCATAGAGTCATACCTTTATCTGACTTGAGCTACCATGTAAGGTACTCCCGGTACGTATACACTGCCAGTCGCCCAAACTATATTCCGAGTCGATCTTGTTCATGACTGTCAAATGAACGTTGTCCTGTGCTCACATGTGCTGTCTATACTGACCCTCAGTTTGACATAAATACGGGGCGAAATCGTTGAAGGATAGCAGGACTCAGTGTCAACTCACAACCTCCTAGCATAACATCATGTCCGCCCGAGAATCTTCCAAGCACATCGTCGTCATTGGTGCAGGTATACCCTTCGGTCCGTTTTCAATAATCGCGTACTCATAACGCTGTCAATTTTCACAGGTGTGGTAGGTTTGACAACTGCCGTAAAGATTCAAGAGAAGGGGGGCTACAGCGTCACCATTGTAGCAGAAACATTCCCAAGCGATCCGAAAACGATCCGGTATACAAGTCTTTGGGCTGTAAGTCTCTCGCATTTTCCTTTGGCTCGAATATAATTATTCATGCATCGTGCAGGGGGCACATCATGTCAGCCACGCCGACGGCGACAAGAAACAGGAAGGTAGCTCCACCTGATCTCAGACGATGATCTACGAGTCAAAGCATTTCTTTTAGCCGTAGACATAGCCACGTTCAAAGTTATGTGGGACCTCTCTCAACAAGGCGGAGAGGCTGAGGGTTCCTTTTTACGGCTCGAGCAGACGGATTACTACTACGACGGTCGCGACACACACTTGGATTGGATGCCAAACGTATGCTAGCCCATGATTTCGGTTTTTCATGATTCTAATCTGACACGGTTGCAGTTTAAACCCCTTCCAGAGAGCAACCTCATTGACGGAGCCAAGACAGGTGCTTCATTCACCACGGTCACCATCGACACCCCCGTCTACTGCAACTATCTCCTCTCTCGCTTCCTTGCGCGAGGGGGCACCATCGTACGCGCATCTGTACAGCACATCAGTCAGATCGCACAGGGAGGGGGCCACGTCTTCACATCCTCCAGAGCCGGGAAGGGACCTCACGTTGATGCCATTGTAGCTTGTCCCGGGCTGGGCGCAAGGACTCTGGGAGGCGTGGAAGACAAGAATGTTTACCCGACCAGAGGACAGGTGGTCATGTTGAGAGCTCCGTGGATCAAGACCGGCAAGACGGCGAGTCATTTGGCAGATGGTCTGTGGACGTACATCATCCCCAGGCGTTCAGGAGACGTATGTACTATTTCACTCAAATCTATTTCAAGATACAGCATCTTGATGTGATTCCATCCAGGTCATAGTTGGTGGGACCAAAGAAGAGAACGACTGGTAAGATACCGCAATAGTGTTGCGTGTTTTCTCCTCACCACTAACCTATTTCCAGGTATCCTGTCGCACGTCCCGAGACTACGCTTGAAATCTTGCAGCGTGCTCTCGCACTTTGTCCTGATCTTGCGCCTGAAGAGATCCGCGCCCAACGTGCTCCCACTGTCGATGACCTACGATCTATCGTGATCGAGGAGGGATGCGGATTTAGACCTTCTCGCAAGGGTGGTGTCAGGTTGGACGTGGATTGGGTGCCAGGTGCAAAGGGTAAGATCCCCGTGGTGTTCAATTACGGGTGAGTACAGAGCTCTGTATTGACGTGTAGGACTTGCTGATGTTTTTTGACGAAACAGGCATGCAGGTGGAGGATACCAATCTTCATGGGGTACTGCTGATATCGCGCTCGATCTGCTGGATAAGTCTCTCGCATGATATGTACCTCTGTTTCTTTTACCATGAGTCGATGTGACTTTCTCAAGCTTTGGATGTTCTATACCTGGTCCTATACCTGGTCTACCTCCTTCTACCCTGTTGTAATTCTAGATCTATGCAACTTCTTTCCCAAACCAGTACCTCGTCATAACGTTTTCGTCTGCAAAGTCTGCTCGTCCAGCAAACTTTTGGTCCGCAAGCAGGAGAGGCAACCAATATATATCGTCTGCCCACATTTGATTATATGGGATGGGTTGTAAAGGTGCTTCATTCGCTGTTTGAGAGGACGGTGCCGCTGACGTGGAGAACCACTGTGGCCGCATTTCGTCGGTTCTGATCATAATTATGATCATGAGCTCATGAGTCACGGCCGAACGAGTGGAACTTGAAGTAGATGATCGGCTTACTCTATGATTGTCCCGGCATATGTTTCCGCAGTGAACAGGTGGATGTCGAACGCGGTTTCGATACTTGGAACATGAAAGAACAATTTACCACACGGTCGCAGCGGTGCATCTACCCCTGCTTCCTCCTAATCAAATGTTTTGAGCGTGTTTGAGAATCCAAAAGTCATATCATACCTGCAATTCTCGCACAGCTGCCTGTAGGGGAGTTTCTCCAGGCTCGACTTTCCCACCAAATCCGTTGAATCTTGGCAATCGCAGGTCACTGACAGTTCTGGAGAGATGTCACTCGAGGAAGGAGACGAAGACTTACAAGCCTTGACCAATACCTCTCTTCTTGTACCCGAGTAAAATCTACACCGAGATTTTCAATGTCATCAACATACATGGCAAGAGGGCGACATTGACTCACTTTTCCATCTTGCTTGATGAACGCGTTCGTGTATTGCTTAGTTTTTGTGTACGCGTTCCACTCCTTATCATGTCCTCCAGACGCGACCTCAACTAGAGGCACGTTGTGGACAACACCAGGTGGAACGTTAGCCATTTGTCGCGCTTTGCAGTGTGTTTAAAACCGAGGGTTTGCTGCCTTCAGCGCGCTATCACCGTCAGTGTGAAGCTTAAGGTCAACGTTCAACTTGAAGCCACTTCCCCTAAAGGGTTTGGTCTTTCAGAAGTGGCCGGCTCTGCGAAGAAGTTCTTATCGTACATATGCACACGATGGTGCGTGCGTAAAGAGTCGATAGTTTACTGATTTTGAAATTGATATACGAGGTCAGTGGTATTATGAAGGAGCACTGTGCTATCAATTCCAGCGATTCCAGATTCTAGTTCATGGCTCTCTATTCATCAGATTCGTTAGACTTAACCTCAGCCTTTGCTGCCTTAGCTGCTTCCGACAACCTCTTATCCTTAGTCAACCGCTTGGCCCTAGCAAAGATACCAGCCTCTTTGTCCCTGATGAAGTTAATGGTCACCATGGGCCATGAAGGATGTGAGGGAATAGTGTCGTAGAACTCGGGTGCGAGCGCACGGAGCGCAGGAAGACGGGTCCAAGGAACGGAGGGGAAGTCGTGATGTTCGTTGTGATAGCCAACCTAAGGTAACATGATCTCTGATCAGCATGAGAAATCAAGACACGTGAAAAGAACGTACGTTGTAAGCAAGCACGTTGAGAGGACCATAGTAGGAGTAAGTCTCCTGCTCAAGGCCATCCCAGACATAATGCTCAGCAATGAAGTGGCCAGCCAGAGGGTGGAGGCTACCAGCGAAGAAACTAGACGTGATGAGGTAAATGAGAGGACGGACACCGAAGGACTTCACCAACACGTAATCGAATACGAGCTGGGCCACGATGTTTAGGTAATGCCAAGTTGTCAGCTGCTGTGCCCGAACGAACGTGGGTCGAAGAGCATAGAACAAAATTTGGAACGTTGCGAAGAAGACTTTCCCAAGGACGTTGTTCAGACAAAGCAGCTCAAGACGAGATGGAAGGTCGGTATCGACACCATCTTCACCTAGTTGCTTGTGGTGTTCAATGTGATACTTCTGTAAGAATAGGTAGAAAGTTATGTTCCCGCCCTGTCATTTGTGACAAATTGTCATCACGCACCTTGAACGCCGCAGAGTACGGAATACCAATGGGGAGGTTAGCAAAGATGGCCAACGCTTTGTTGACTGCGATACCCTTGAAGGCCAGGTTGTGGGTGATTTCATGAATGGCCAAGAATAGGTTGTGGTTGGCGGTGCCACCGATCACATAGGCACAGGTGATGAAGAGAGGGGACAACGGACGCGTGTGTCGGAGCATGATGGCGAGCGAAACTTGCAGGGCAACGACACCAAACACGACGAACTTCGTAAGAGGTTCGTGACCCATGAGCTTTGTGACCTACAAGTGTCGCAAATCAGACAATGAAGCACTATACATCAATCAATCCACGCACCTCAGGATGAGCCTTCAAGATCGCCATTCTTCTACTGCGATGAGGCTCTTCTGTCAACAACCACAAGAAATCTGAGGGGTCTTGAGGGGGTCCAAAGTGTGTCTTTCCGTCATCTTTCACGCTCTCCGATGCAATTGTTGTCCTACGCGGTGACCGACCCTCGGCAAACGATTCAGCCCCGCCATACAAGCTGAAATCTGATACAAACGCGTCAATAAAATCACTGTAAAAAGCAGAGAATTAACTCACCAGCTCCGGGGCTCAACTTTATCGGCTCTTGAGTGCCTGTCATGAATAGTCGCGTTGACGGTGAGACACTGACAGTCGTACGTGTTCTGAGACTGCGTCGATAAGCTGATGTTTGTACGTGTTGCTCAAAGGCTTCCGTTTTAAACACGGACAAACAAAAGCTTTTCCGCAGGAACTGGCAGCTTTCTCGACAGTGATCTGCTTCGGAGCAGCGTCTGCGGATCTATTTTCTTTGACGACATGCTGAGGTTCAAGTTGTACGGTTTCCTTTCGTGCCATTTGAAGTACGATCCTAAAAATATTGGAAGAACTCAAGCGCTACCAGCACCCACGCCATTGCTGCCATCTGTTGTCCTCCGTCTTTTCTCCGTCTCCGAGTCAAACCTAGAGCGACCCCCGGACTGAGAATAGGTCATCATGCGTCATGGATGTGCATGCATGTTGATAAGGCATCTCTTACCCAACAATTGAGTACCATGATCTTTCTCCCACCTACTACTCTCCCTTACTCAACTTACTTAGTCACTTCAACTTCACGCTCACGACGCAAGGCGATCTACCGCCAGCTGTCACAATCCCTCACTACGGCATATATGACACATGCCATCACCAAGTTGTCATTGATCGGCGTGAATTACAGGTCTTCTCCGAAACCCTCCAACTTCTGGCAGATCAGCCACGACCATAATGATCGGTGGTGTCAGTAATCTGATTTCCCACAGGCTCCTTGAATATGTAACAACTGGCTGCGCGATGCGCTTGTCGTGTGCATGAGCTCTTGCTTGTCTTTCTACGGCCATGTTGCTGGTCCATCCGACAAACACAGCGGCCCCAGTGTTCTCACTGAGTCTCGAGGAAGGTACGCTTTTTGCACTTCCGTCAGTGCAAAGATTTGACTACAAGATCCAACAGTAGCCGGTATCACGATTATTGTATGGGACACATTGATCAACATCTCTGACGAGGTAGGAATCTAAGATGACGTCCTTTGATGCTCAACGTGCTAATACCACGTTTTGCGTTCAAGGTGGAATATGTGTGGCGGTTCGGATGTCCTCAACTGTACGCATATTAGAGGTTGACCGACTATCATCATGCAGAGAAAAAAATGTCTGGGTCAAATGGATATACCTATATTTGCGATATCTTCCAATGATAGCAACAGGGTGAGCAACCGAGTTAGATTTCGCCTGGACTGGATTCAAAGTTTGCGCGCGAATTTAGGCTGGGTGTCATGTTGACCATCGTCGGCTTGCAAAACGAAATCCAGTTCTCACTCTCTGGATGTCGCGGATGGCTTATTTACCAAGCCGCTACAATGTTATCGCTGATATAGGTCGTTGAGTCGCTTTTGATTCTTCGAGGTGAGTAACAGTACTCAAGCAATGGTCCGGTAAGCGGTGCTTATGAGCCCTATCTCAGTCTATGTCATCTACTACCGAAAAGCTGCTCTTTTGTGGTAACACTCTTCGCACTCGAGAAATTGGTGATGATATACTCTGTGGTGAAGACAATCCCCGGTATGGAAATGACACCTGGATGCTTGGTTATCAAGTCTCCCCCAATATATCTAGCCTGTTGGTACGAAGACAGCACTTGGGAGAGGCGAGATGCTGATTATGATACGATCTTTCAGCCTTGCTTCCTTATTATTCCAAACTACGCTCTTCATTCTGACAGCTGCGAACTTCCTGACTCGGAGCGTCGACCGTCGATTTGGCGGGCATACAATTTTACACACCGTGGTGCGGGATGGATCGTGGACCTACGGACTCACCCTTGGTACAACCAGCTTTCTCTCCTATACCCTGTTTACTGATATATAAATTCACTTTCAGCCGGTGAACTTATAAACCTGTTAATGTTTCAGCTGAACCAGACAGCTCTTGCCGGAGTCTGCTTCACGTGCGTGCCTAAATTTTCCACGATGGTGTTTATACCGATTGGAAACCTTCAGTTCGGGATTTGTAGTACTGTCCTTCTCGGTACGATGCTTATCATATGCCGTGTACGCTGTTATTAACCCTCGCATTGTACAGGGTACCATATCCAGATGAACATCCTGAAGAAAAGCAGACATGACTCGGAGGACTTTGGAAGGTCAACGGATGAAATTATCACGACATATCCTGAGTTTTCTGAGCTCTATTTTGGTGCCTCTCATACGGAAATTCAATCTGCAAATTCATAACATTGGACCAAACTATACTTCAAGTTTTCCTTGTCCTTGCTCAACGCCGAGCGTGGTCACGGACTCAGAGTCGCAGCCGGCTGGCGGGAATGCGGAATACTTAGACATTCACGACAATGCATCACATCTTCTCGTCATGGACACTCGTAATCCTTTTTTCATGGTCAATGTATCTCATGATGTGAATGGTAACTTTGCGCACTCCCGTGTCCGGACTCCCAAGTACAACTGCAAGATGTTTGTTTCTGCCAGTGCCAGTGCCGAGGTCCATAGTCCAGCGTGGGAATATGTGCAAGCGCGAGTATGCATGTTGCTGGCGCCTAGCGCTTACCTCTCTTCCTTTACAGCCATTCTCTACTTTCAACTAAATCCTGATTCCTCTCTCTCAAAGACCATTGCAGCCACATCAGCGAGCATTTGGTCGCTACTCTAGATGCTATCGACTCCCGCAAAACGCAGCGCACCCACGCCGGTCGGCTCACGACCCAACAAACGGCAGGCTACATCTTCGCCAGAGGAAGGAGAACTGGACGATGGCACCCCACCACCACCTACTCGCAGGTCGCCGACTCCGGTAAAGACAAGTACATCAACCATCAAGGTCCCTTTTCCATTCAAAAAGAAGGCTAATGCGCCGGAGGTCCGTGCTGAGAGCAGTCAGAGTGGTAGAGGACAGCTTGGGGTTTACGAAAGGCCGGTAGAGGATGAACGAAGGGATAACCGGCACTGGAATTTGCCTCAACGACCGCCAGCTATACCTGATTCCCGTTATGTTCCACAACGTAACGCAGATCATTGGAGTCGTCGCGATGAAGGTCCTTCGCGTGGTCGTTGGGAGTCCGAACGTCATTACGACCACAGACACTACCCTCCTCGAAACGATACAGATCACTGGGAACCGCCGCCGTCTCAGTCTCCTCGTCGTTACAGTAGAAGACCCAATTCAAGGTCCCGGTCTCGATCCACTGTTCGTTCACGCTCGCCACTGTCGCCTGCAAGCACTGGTCGGGAGAAACACCGGCTTCCACCTCAACGCGCTCCTATCCCGAATCCGCTATCCAAGGATTACTATACTGAACGGGATCAAAACTACAGGTCTAGTGACGACAGAGATCGTCGGTACTCCGATACTCGTGGGACATGGGATGGAGATAGCTATGTACCCGACGACGACTATCGTACTGGAGACAGCAAGTGGCGCCGTAGCGAGGAATACAGCAGGAGATCAGATGACGGCAGAGAGCTAGATTTACGATCTAATGGTGCCGACGGATATCGTCCTATGTCTCCTCGCTCAAACGTATCGTCGCGCAGACCTTTGTCTCGGTCTCCTTCACGTAGGCGTTCCAGGTCACGCGAACGTTCTCGCAGCGTGCCTCCGCCACCTCCAGATCTCGCGCCGCCTCCATCTCCACCACACCTACCTCCCACCACCAATTTACCATCTCGTCATGCCACTGTAAAGATACCATTACCGAAGAAACCGTCTTCGCCTCCCAGGCGCTCATCGCCTAGTCACCGTCCCGTCAACCTCGAAGGTGATGTCCAGCGCTCGAATGTCGAAAAACAGAACGGACAAGCACGAGTCACGGCCCGTCGGGAACGTCGTAAGCCGGTACAGCGGTCAAGAATGGACGATTTGAAGGCGTACGGTCGTGCATTCGAAGGCTGCGGCGCGAGAGACGACTACGACATCATTACCAAGTTGGGAGAAGGAACATTTGGGTAAGGTTTCTGCAATCTCTGCTGCATAAGTCACTGACACAATTCCGGTCGCTTTCAGAGAGGTTCACAAAGCAAGGCATCGTGAGAAGAACACGATGGTAGCTTTGAAGCGTATCCTTATGCATAATGAGAAGGAGGGCATGCCAGTAACTGCTCTTCGTGAGATCAAGATTCTGAAAGCATTGCATCATCCTTGCATAGTGGATATCGTGGATATGTTTGTCGTCAAGAGTTCGTCTGTTATTATAACTGACTACGAACAACTCATGTATTTCTTTCATTCTAGGCAGAATCAAGGAATCTCCACTGTCAGTCTATATGGTGTTCCCTTACATGGACCACGATCTTGCGGGGCTCCTGGAGAATGAACGCGTCAAGCTTTCGCCCAGTCAAATCAAACTCTACATGAAACAGCTATTGGAAGGTACTGACTACATGCACCGGGTATGCACCTCTTCACAGCTATCCCTTTAGTCAATCTTCTTATCGATTCCTCTTCACAACATAGAATCATATCTTACACCGTGATATGAAAGCCGCCAATTTGCTCATTTCTAACACTGGGTGTCTCAAGATTGCCGATTTTGGTTTGGCTCGAGCGTATGACCCCAACGTTGTCAAGAGCGGTGACGATTTACGAGGTCGCGAACGCAAATACACCAATTGCGTCGTCACCCGCTGGTATCGTCCTCCTGAACTTCTGCTGGGTGCAAGGCAGTATGGCGGTGAAGTAGACATGTGGGGTATCGGGTACGCTCCTGATGAAGGTCAAATATTTTTGCAGAGTGTCTTACTGAATTGTCCGCTCGTGGTAGATGCGTCCTGGGCGAGATGTTTTGGAGGAAACCCATCCTGCCAGGAACGTCTGATTTGGACCAGCTTGAGAAGATTTGGAAACTGTGTGGCACGCCGAATCAACATACCTGGCCCAACTTCGATCTCCTCCCAGGCTGCGAAGGCATCAAGAGGTTTACGCTGTATCCAAGGAGGCTGAAGCAACAATATGAAACGTCTGTATTAGTCTCTTCTCCAGATTCGCTTACGAATAAGTGCCGACACTGATACGGTTGAACAGAATCGGGGCGGAGACCATTGACCTCATGGATAAGCTCCTGACATGCAATCCTCGCGAGCGTCTTACCGCCTCTCAAGCACTAGACCATGATTATTTCTGGACTGATCCACTACCGGCCGATCCTAAAACGTGGGCATTTGCACCTTTACTCGTCCTCTCCGTACTGCATAGATTGTTACTCACACATCTCTTTTCGGGCTCCTCTTGTGTTTTAAATCAACTGTTTGATCTTCCTTGCTGGTTCGTGCGCTCTCTGTTACAGTCTTCCGAGCTACGAAGCGTCTCATGAGTTCGACAAACGGGGACGCCGACAGCAGCCTGTCGGTCCGCCCATTCAACCTCCCCACGTTGATCAGCCTATGAGACCCTTTGCACCTACGCAACCTCCGATATCTCGGGGTAGACCAGTTCCACTGACGAACATGCCGCCATATGGACACCATCATCATCATCCTCACGCTCCTCCGCCTCATCCTGGGCCTCCTCATCATATGGTGCCGCCTCTTCCGATGCCACAGGTTGCACAGGCGTTGCCGCCCTTGTCGTTACGTCCAGGTCAAGGATTACCCCCCCTCTGGCAGCAGCCGGTCAACCTCCCTCTACCGCCTCGACCGGAACACCTTCCTCCCCGTCCTGGCCGAGGTGGAGGTCCAGGCGGAGGGCGTGATCAGCGGAATCGTGGACGAAGTGTCGGCGGTGGTGGCCTCAACTATGGTTAGTTACGTGTATTCATTCGTGTATTTGGCTGCGCCCTTTCTTGCTTTGTCTGTTGCGTTGGTTTTAATTGTTATAGGCCAACCTTGTTGTCACGTTCTTCATTTCGTAGCTGGCTCTGACTAGCTGGCGACACGGCATGCAGAGCCGGGTTTTACTCGGTGTGAAAGGCTAGCGCCAGAGACATGTTATTCTCAATATTACACGAAACCGCCTAGGGATCACCATATATAGTAAGCCTGAGGTCACGTTCATGTAAAAACAAAACTTTTAAGTTTCTTTCGCACCATGTTAAATTAGCCCCTGCATGCCGTGCGATCGATAAGATTCAGTATCCGCAGTATCCGGTAACTCAACGCAAGTTCGGCGTTTGCCGATTACGTTACCGCTTGATGATCGTGATCGGACGTTTACATTGAGTACGGCACGTTCTTTCTTTCTTGACCATCGCCACAGCAGCCCAGGACACGAAGGTAGCTCATAGCAAACTCAATAACGCGATTTCCAGTCCTCGGGATGAATACGGCTTGCCTCCTCAATCTTCAAAATGCCCATCATCATGCATTTACGCCGGCTCGAATTTGGGGTTCTGACGTAGCTGACGGGACCGTCTGACAAACGATGATAAGATCCGGAGAGCGCCTCTTGACAAAATTATTCGTCCTTCGCATAAACTGGAGTCGAACGGGTGTCTGTCAGTGAATAAAAGGCGTCGTTCTGCGAGAGCCATTCGACAATCATCCAGCCGTCTCTTCTCTGGAACGTCTTCTCGCGTCTCGCTTGGTCAGGAATCACCCGTTCGTTATGTGGACCGTCAAGATTAGCCAGTCCGTAAAGGATGTCCTGATCATTATGACTATATGCGGTGTAACAATACTCAGTGTACGAGATTCCTTTGTCCTTGTTCGTGCTCGTGCTGACCTCTTTCACAGATTTTCTTGACCGGTGCAACAGCTGTAGCTATCACGACGATCGGAAGGGACTTGCACTTCAAGCAAGCAGAATTGCAATGGCCAATCAACATCTACACGTACGTCGTGCAGACTTGCAATATGCTCGGGGTACTGATGGTCGTGAACAGGCTTTCATACGGTTGTCTGCTGCTGTTGCTCGGTAGAATAGCGGATATCACTGGTACCAAGAAGATGTTCCTTATTGGGTCTGCCTGGTTCACTGTGTGGTGAGCAGCACTGGTAGTGAGATTTGGTTATGACGCTGATGAGGATACCGCAGGAGTGTCGCTACGGCGTTCGCGCCAAACGCTTGGACGTTCATCTTGTTCTTCGCGTTCCAGGGTATGGGCTCAGGTGTGGACTCCCGCTTTTTCCCGCTTCGTCCGGTGATTTACCGTTCATGCACATGTTTCAGCCGCGAATACACCAGCAGGTATGATGGATGTCTCTACCTTTAAGCTACATTCTGATAATTAAGACACCCTAGGAATCGCGATCATTTCATCGTATTTCCCTCCCGGTAAGGCCAAAAACCGTGCATTCTCTATCCTGGGTGCGGGACAACCCATTGGCTACATTGTTGGTCTGATCCTCGGTGCGTTCATGTACAATGGGGTCATCGGAACATAACACTGAATACTCGACCTTCCTTCCAGGTGGTATACTCTCCCAGTCTCCGGCCACGTGGAGAGCTATTTACGGTCTCCAAGCTGGACTTGGACTGGTGTTGTGCGTATTGGGATGGCTGATACTCCCGACCGATCAAGCAGAAAAACGATACAACAAGGGTCTCGACTGGGTCGGTGCTATCCTGAGCATCGGTGGTCTAGGTCTTATGGTGTACGACCTGGGGTAAGTTCAAACCCTCTTTTAGTCTCAACTTATTGATCCTCCGCAGAGAATCTATCAGTGCTCCAAAAGGTTGGGCGACACCGTTTATTCCTTCGCTCTTGGGAACTTCCTTCGTCATTCTGAGCGCTTTTGTCTGGTGGGAACTGCGTCGTGAGGCAAAATGACAATCCATTCTCTTGCCAATGAGCATGTTCACCCGTCCTGGTACTCGGATGACTCCCGTCCTCTTGGTCGTCCTCTTCGGCTGGTGGGGGTTCAACACACTGTCGTACTTTGTCCCACTCTACTTGCAACAAGTTCTTCTTCTGAGCCCGTTGCAGGCCTCCGTCCGCTTGATCCCCATGGGTATCTCTGTGAGCTTTACAGTGTGCTCGCTTGCAAGTTTACTGAATAACTGGCTGTGTTTAGGGACTTGTCACGAACTTGACGACAGGATACATCATCGCTGTTGTACCTGGTCAAGTTCTTGTCTTGATCAGTCTATTTTCGTGCCTGGCTTCTGGTGTCGTCTTCGCTCTCATCGACGTACATGCAAGTTATTGGGCCATGACTTTTATTGTCATGATCACCCTCCCAGTTCTCGACATCGCATATACTGTCGGCAACATGCAGGTGTGCCTTTCATTCGACCGGAATTCTCAAGCACTAGCTGGCAGTATCTTCGGTGTTGCAACCAGGGTGAGTGGCATTATACGCAGTCTTGAGTAGGGTTATGTCTGACTATATCGTTTTTTTTTACCAGCTTGGCACATCCATCGGTCTTGCTGTATCTTCCAGCGTTGCCGTATCCGTCTCCCAAAAGTTCCTCCAGATGCCGGCACATGCACACCTATCTGCCACAGATCCTGAAGTCCTTATGAGCGGCTTCAGAGCAGCTGGCTGGACTTGTGTTGGCGCACTTAGCATTGCACTCGTTGTCGCCGTTATTGGCTTGCGAGGCATCGGTCTGATTGGTCAACAGACCGAAGAAAAACGGACGAGCGTCATTGAGATGGGCCGCATGTCCATCGTCGTACCAGGAGATGAAGAGGCTGGCCCTATCGATATCGATACAACATACAACGTTGATTCTGTCAACCTCGATAGCGATAGTCGTACCCAGGTCAACATTTCACCTTCTGAGAAAGAGAAGGATGAAAAGGCCGACTTGGGTTCGATGCCCGTATAGTAAAGCACGAAGCTTCCTTCAAAACTTCCCCACACTTCTGTTTCTAGAATTGGTGTCTCTTATCAGATCACCGCTACCTCACTGCCGTACTGATTCACGCGATTACACAGTAGCGTCATATTTGTTTCCCCCATGCTTACATAGCGTCGCTCCTTTCATGCGCCTCGGACAATCTGCATCCACTAGTATGACTATTGGTCCTTGTCATTATAACCTGTTTATGTATCCTACGATGATTTGATGGCTGTGAAGACCGACTACATATCAAACACGTGGATACCCCATGGAATAATATCTGAGACAGCTATTGTGTCGGTCGATGCTCAGGCCTGTTTACGCGTCGTCAACGTACTTACGCTATACCGTCAAAGTTACGCGACCCCGGCCCGCTCTAGACTCTATTGTCTAAGTGCCAAATTGGGAAAATATCGGGGTACTTAAAGCAGCACGCGCTTTGCAATTACATTGTCTGCCTTGCAACCATGCAGTGGCACTTGGTCAGAACCGCGACACAGTAAACTATCCACTCAAGTTCGTCTTGCATCCGATTTTGAAGACCATGAAACAAATGAGATGCATTGTACGTGGACTTTTGCCCGTTTGAGCCATTGCCACATTGACCTGTTTTTATTTTCGCAGTTCTACTCTGCGGACGGCATTGGTCTCCAACGGATGGATGGTTTGAGTGGATGCCAAAGATCCTCTTGCACCTACATCCACCCCGGGCAAAAGGCGTGGGCTAGTGCAAGCATACCGACAGCTTATCCTCCCAAGATGATACTCGCGTCCGAGATGTCCAAAATCGTGCCACAGTGGAACACACCAACGCCCACACATATCAAACATCGTCGCTCTATTTCCCCTTTCAGGTCCAAGTCGCGCTCGCGCTCTCGTGAGCGTAGTAGCCGTCATACAAAGAAGAGCACAAAGTTCAAACGGCGAAAAGCCAACCGGTCGCGAAATCGGTCGCGCTCCCCCCGTAGACGCCGATCCAGGTCGCGATCTCGTGGTCGAAGTCGAAGTCGTACTCCGCTGCGTCGTGCTCATGATCGAGACAGAAGCCGCGCTCGCAGTCCGAGTCCACACGATCGTGGAAGGGGCCGCACGCCGTCTCCGGATCGACGCGATAGATATCGTGCGCACAGGCATTCCTCAATTGCCAGCTCTAGAGAGAGTCGTTCTGAGACTCGCAAGAAATCCCGCCGCGAGTACTCCAGGTCGTCGTATGCATCCACGGGCCACAGCGCTCGAAAGGAAACAAGCCCCTTGCGTGACTCAAAATCTCGCAGGTCACGTTCACGAAGTAGAGATGATCTCAATCGTATTCAAAGCATATCGGAAGATGGTGCGGAGAAGCGTAAAGAATCTTTGGCCAACTTGAAATTCTTTCCGGCAAAGTCAAAGGCCCTAAGTGGCACTGAGTCGTCCAAAACTCAATCCGTAAGTCTCATCGTCGACTTCTTATGCTTGCGACACATGAACACTGTCCTAGATATCAATTGCGATAGCCTCTACCTCCCCACAAGCTTCAACGGCGGAAATTACAGACGCTCAAGAACCTGCGTCTGCGCGTCCACACGATGTGTCAAGCGCCCAAGAAGCACCTTTAACTGCGACCACCACCGAGCAGCCTGACGACTCGGACGACATTCCAGGATTGTTTGTTGAACCACATACTCAAAACACATCCACCCTCATCCCCGTTCCCAATTTATCCACGGAAACGCGTGCAGCATCCCAGAATCGCGTCGAGGAGCAGACTGGCACTCTCGCTGTGACAAGCGCCGCCGGCAACAAAGCAGGCCTTTCAGAACCAGTTCCTACCGAATCTAAAGACGGCTCATCTGGGTCCAATCGGGTTGAAAGCCCTCCTCCAATATCGCCAGAGCAAAGCGACTCAGATACAGAGACTATCATGCCAAATCGAACAGTAGAGGGTGGCGGGGAGAATGTAGGCACTTCCCACGAATGGAGCACACGATTGCAGTGAGTCCCCCCTCCAAATTAGACGCATAGATGCAGAGTCTCATCACCAAGTATACACAGAGTGATGTCGCGCTATATACACGCTCAAAATCAACTACAAATGACCGAGCAAGATATAGCGTTGCACTCTGGGCTCTATCGCCCCCCACACCCGACTCCAGCGCAGATCAAAGCATTTGATTCCACCAGATCGGAACTGCAGAAGACTCGGGCTCAAATGGTGGATGTGTTGAATGCGACGATAGCAGAATTCGCCCAGTCCGGGTTGTGGCACTTGGCTGCGGAGGACGGCGCGTTGGAGACACGGTTGGAGAAGAAGTTCGCCGAGTTGAAGGATCTGATAGAAAGCTTGAGGGAAACTACGCGCGACTTGCATGGACAGGTTTCCCGAAGCAAGCGTCTTCCCTATCCCCCTCGTCCTAGCATGTCCGGCTTGGATTCTGATATGGAGAGTGGGACAGATGAAGATGGTCGCTTGCCGAGGAAACGCCGTCGAGCCTCTCCTCAGGAGAGCACTTCTGGTCTGGACGAAGATGCTATCGAACAGGAACTTCTGCAAGACGATGAGAGCATACAGGAGCGGTTTGCGTCCATCGATGCAAGAGTGCACAGTACAGAGAATATGGTGACGGAGTGTCAAAGGGACATCACTCAGGAGATTGACGACAAGACATCGGAGAAGCTGAAGGAGTTGACGCGTTTTGTAAAGACGCGACAAGAGGAGCGACAAGCCGTCCTGAACGCCGATAGCCAGACGTTGCTATCCTACAAGAGCTTCATGGAAGCTCTGGACAAAGATGTGACGGAGCTGGCAGGCGAAATCGCGAACCAAATTCACAATACCTCGGAAGCATGGAAGGAGAACGCAGCTCTCAAAGCAAAACTGGACGAGGCTCGACGACAGATGGCTGAGGTATGCACTTTCATATTTCGCAAACAGTCCTTTACACTAACGGATGTCGTTAGATGTCAGCACTGCAGAAGTCTCAAGTTGAGAAGTCGCAGCAAGAGATCGCCAGCTTGTCTACGCAGTTCCAGGAGCTGGAAGTTCGAGTGACAGCCCCTCCTCCACTAGCTCAGTCTGACAGCCTTCAGCCGATGTTACAACAGATCTCTCAGCTTATGCAAAGTAACGGCATGCTCTCGCGAATCAATCAGCACATCCGCGAAGAGGTGATACGACCTGCTCTCGATGAACATAGGGTGAAAATCGAAGAGACCTGTCGAACTCACGAAGCATTAGTCACAGAGCGCATTATTACCAAAGTTGACAAAGCAAACGACGTTGTTCTTGCGATGTCGAAATGGGCCGATAAAATCAAGAAGGATGTCGATCCCGGCCTGCTGCTGCCATCTGCCAACGCCCAACCCACATCCACACCAGCGACCGCTCCTGCCGTGGCGCCATAACAGGCACTTTACTCTCCTGCTCATACATCTCTCCATCGAACTCCCACCTATATTGATATCACTCATGAGGCTCACGAATATACCGAAGGCATCGATAGCTATCTTCCCATGTATATGATTCATACCATTTGTACTTCTCGAAAACCACGTCATCCATGTTGCACATTCAAACATCGCACAGACCGAGCGATAATGCGGGCCCAGCAATTTTAGCGACAGGTGCAACATGGACCACCTGAGAGCTCGAGCTCGTTGGAACAAAATACAGCTTTTGGGCGTGATGCATTTATACGCGATAAGATTGCATATCACATGAAAAATGGCATGGGCGTAGATGATGGAAAGACATGAATGGACCCCAAAGTAACAAGACGAGATACGATCACTAAGAAGGGCACAAATGGTGAGTATCGATACCTTGCATACAAAGAGGGTACGTACGAATTGGAGCGCGGCACCCTTCGTCTTCTTCTCACCACCAAGCTCGAAGCTGTGGAACGCACATAAGGTGAAAATTAGGACGGGAGAACACACGAGGACGTACTGCTTGCAACGCTTCAGAGACAGCTGTGCCTTGTACTTGCACACTGTGCACTCCAACCGGAGCACAACCTTCTTGGTCGTCTTAGCCTGTATGGCAAAGGAAGCGTGTCAATGAGTTGCCACATATCCAGCAGCAGAATTGTCACGCACCTTCTTGTGGAAGACGGGTTTTGTCTGACCACCGTAACCGGACTGCTTGCGGTCATAACGGCGCTTTCCCTGAGCCGCCAATGAGGCCTTACCCGTCTTGTATTGGGTGACCTTGTGAGGACTGGAAACATCGTATGTTCAACTCCTGAACCATGATAATTTGAATGAGGACGTACGTGTGCTTCTTGCAAGCCTTGCCCTTGCAGTCTAACAAGCAAAGTTAGGATCTCACCCAATCCCAATAAATCATCTCTGCAACTCACAAGTCCGTCTTGTCCTGCACAAACGGGTCAGACAGTTAGTATCACATTCGCACGCATGATCATAAGTACGGCGTACTTGGGAATGTTAACCATGATGGGCGATGGATGTCTTGAGGATAACGCGGACGGTATGGGGGGTGGGCTTACCTGCCGTCGGCTGTACCCGATGTGGATTCCAGTTGTGCGAATAAGGTTCAATCTCCGATTCGGTTATAGCCGGCTGAGCCGGCACTTACTGGCAAAAGCCACCGGCTAAGTAATGGACGTCGATAGTCTGTATTCGCCGTAACAACGTCAACGACTCAGACTGGTTGTTGATACAGTACGCGAGCAAGCACATATGTAAGTGTGTGAATGTAAAGTAGATACAGAATATTCGAAAATCAACTGGCTTCCTCTTGTTTCGTCTTGTCCTCCTCTGTCACCACGAACGCGACTCGACGAAGCTCGGCCAATTCACTGGGTAGCTTGAACACCGTCGAAAGCTCGTACTTTGCGTTGCAAGTCGTACGGAACTCGTCTGCTCGGGAGGAACCGATGCTTTGCAAAAATGCGAGAATATCGACAGCAGTCTAACGGGAAGGATGAGCAAAGTTCTCACAAGTAGAATACGTAGAATAGATTCACCTGGATGCTGAGAGAAACTTCCGGGTTCAGGGCTCCAAAAGCAGCACTCTCAACCTCAGCGATAGGTGTTCCAAGCTTATGGAGTACGTTGGCAGACGCCAGGACAGCTTTACCAGATGTTGAATGACGCTGCAAATACTGCGAATTGAAAGTCTCCAAAGACACTTCTTCAGGGAGCAATTCAGCGAGAGCAGCATTGATGACTGAACCGATGGGTGCTGGTGGTACTTGCGGTAGAGATGAGACTGTCCGCTGTGTGTGAGACTATAAACTACCTCTAGGTACAGACAAAGGCTTACCTCGTTTGTGGAAGTCAATCAGCCGTATGTGCAGTTCAGGATGTTCAGCATCCAACGACTTGGCATACCTGAGAGCTTTTGCCGCCTCCAGGAGCTTGCCTGAATACCGCGTGAGTATTCTCATGGTCTTTGACGTGTATGGTAGAAATATACGTACTTCGTCGAACGGCAACATCATAAATTGCGATCTGTACGTCGATGTTTTCTTGAGCTAGCGATACGAGGGGACTGAGCAACTTCCACGCGCGATCGAGAGCCGTAGCATGCTCCAACAATTTCGTGCCCGTTGGGTCGTCGTCTTTGGCAGGTGTGAGATCGAGGCCTTTGTCCTCGTTCGTCGATGTTGACTGAGTCGTTGCTTGTGACCGATGGGGTCAGACATGGTTCACCAGACCAAAATTGACTAATTCACCTTTCTTGGAATCTTCCTGGACCTTTTGGGCCGCCTTCTTAGCTTTCTTCTTCGCTTTTTTCTCAGCCTCAGTCAAATTGTTGGATGAAGAGGCTTTTGACGCAGCAGCAGGGTCATCGTGGATCTGTACATAGATCTGAAATGACGTATGAGCACCCAGTTGTTATATGACGAAGGTCAATGCCTACCTGCGAGGCTGATATTGCTGAATGGATGTAGCTTGCATGCGAGCGAAGGTGGTCTTCCCAAGGAATCAAGCTTTGAGAGCGGTCAGATCATTCGGAAAGAATACATGAGGAGGCAGTACATACTCCAAGTAGATGTTTAGAGTGAAACGTCGCAGAGAGTATCCATGGAAGTCGTACTGATCGTCTTCGATTTCGTTGAATACTTTCTGTATCGCATGAAACTTCTTCAGGGCCAGACCGAAAGCACCATTCCTTCGATGCGAATCGGCGTCTTCTGTCAAATACAAGAGTGACTGCATATCCTCCAGATCAGCACCCGGACTGGACGCGTCTTTCTAGTAAGTTGAACATGCTGAGATTCGGTGAATGCGGCACATTAATGTCAACGCGCACCTTGGTGAACAAGCCGAAAAGCTCTTGGGCCTCTTCTTCTAGACCGGCACGTAGTCTGTATTTGGCGCACTTGGTGTTCAAAAACCTATCTTGCAGATCAAGTACTCGGGCTTCATCCATGGACCGTGCAGCACCGAAGGGATCTCCCAGTCTCTTCAAGACACGTGCCCTGTACATCAGCAACTCGGGCAACGTAGGGGTATGTTCTAGAGCCTCATCCAGCAGCGTCAGAGCATGTTTGTGATCGGCAGTGTGGGAATAGTGTTGCGCCAGGAAGTACAATGTCCAGAGGTATGTTGTAGGTGATTCAGATTCTGATGGTGGTGATGACGACTGCGAAGCCAGTCGCTCTCGTAGTGCTTCGACAATAGATGCTATTGCTCGCTGCTTGCCAACGTCACGATAGAGAGCTTTGATGTCGGCAAAAAGAGATGGAATACCCTTATCTAGTCCGGAAGTTAGGTAAGGTTCAGCTAGCGTCTTGAAGTCATCCCCTGTGAGGTAAAGGTTTCAGATTCGACCCATCATAGAAGTGAAATATCACTCTCACCGTCCGCCACATCAAGTGCAAGTCGTCGGGGAGCAGCCGCTCGAGGTAGCTGGGACGAGAAGTCTCGCAAATACTGTAATGCCTTCTGACGAGCATCCCCGGTAACGTTTTCTATGCATTATCCCGTCAGAGTTGTTACGCCCACTGACAAGACCATTCCATACCAAGATCAATTCCGCGATTAGAGAAAAAGCCCTTGTAGTACTCATAAGAGTCCGGATTTTGCTCTATCAAAGCTTGCCATGTGTTCTCTGCTTCGTCGTGGTCGCCGAGTTTTGAGAGCAAACGGGCTACATGACAAGCAAATAAGTATAAGTATGGACCCAGGATTCCATCAAGCAGCGAACGTACCTCGGAATTCCATGATTGCAGTACGATCTATGATAGCTCTGGATTTTGCGTTGACATCAAGCAGACCGAGTGCCTTTGGGTATTCACCCAACTCTTCTAGCAGACGAATGTGATACAATAGCACTTCGGAATGCTCTACGTCGTAGTCTGGAATATTCTGTATATGCTTGCGGCAATGCCCTGGCTATGACAAAATGTGCGACGAACCTTCAAGGTAGACTCGTAGTGTTCCAGAACCTGCTTGGCATCCTTCAAGCTTCCGTTGAGGTGGTACGCCACCGCAAGGCCAATCCAGTTCTGCCTTAGGTTCGGCCGGAGTTTAAGCAGGGTATGTCTGGTTTCAACAAGGCCATCGAATAGACGTAGTTGTGTCTGGAGGTGAGCAGCATCGCGCAGAATGTTCATGTTCTCCTACATCCAGAATGAAAGTTAGTTGTCAAGTAGATATACTCTGCATGTATGACGTACCTTGTCGAATCTAAGTGCTTGCGTATACGACTTGAGTGCCTCCTCATAATTTTTCTCCCCCTTCTGTATCAGACCAAACACATGCCATGCAATGTGGGAGGTCAAATCTAATCGCACTCCCTTCTTGACAAGTTCGATGCCTTCTTCGCGACGCCCCATGTGGGTCAAGATCAAGCCTTTCATGCATAATGTCTCTGTGCGATCGTCAGCAGACCTGGGCAATGCATACAATATTGCATGTGTACCTCCATGTTCTGGGAACTTCTTGAGGATCTGGTCTGCAGTCTTTTGGCCCTTCTTCAGTTGCCTGCTCTCGTATAGATTCAGCAGCTCTTTGAATAGACCGGACTCCTTGGACGGCAAAACTCTTTTCGACGGAACAGATGGAGCCATCTTCTTCGGACGATACCAAGTAGCCAGAAGACGTAGACCTCAGAGAGACGAATGGGAAGATATTACGATGCGATGGCAAAGAACGAGTTAGCCGAAACGCGATATTCGACGCCGCCACCGTGCGACATGCGTCGTCGACAAATATCTGATCACGTGCAGAGGGCGCGATTTACGGTTTGCAGGCGCGTCGCGTCGGTGTTGTTGTCTCTCCCGTTCCTTTCCTCTTGACGACGACGACGACGATGCGACACAGCTGAATACCCTCCACACATCTTCACGCCCTCCGACCCAACGAAGCAACATACCCATCCGACGCGCTTTCGTATCATCATATCACCTCCTTTTCCCACTCTATCACACTCAGCACGCGATGGTGGCACAGACGCGAGGGGCTGGTCAGTCCTCTCCGAAGAAGCTGGCTTTCCACGACAAACTCGTTGGAAAAGGTCTCTCTACAGATGTACTCCAGAAGAAGATGCAGGCTCTGCATAAGGAGCTTGCGGACATGGACCAGGAGCTTGTGGACACGCAGTCGTTGTCTGCTGTGCGAAAGGAGCTGGTCAACAAATCTATTCTACTTCACAAGGACCGGGGGGTCAAAGCACTTGCTGCTTGCTGTCTGGCTGATTTGCTTCGCCTTTACGCCCCAGACGCACCTTATACCCAGGACGAGCTCGCAGACATCTTCTCCTTCTTCTTCCGGCAACTCTCGACTGGCCTCAAGGGCACAGATGCACCCTACTACAACGAGTACTTTCACTTACTGGAATCTCTATCCACCGTCAAAAGCGTGGTCTTGGTCTGCGATTTGCCAAAGGCTGAAGAACTTATGGCAGAGGTCTTCCGGAGCTTCTTCAACCTAGTCAAGCACGACTTACCGAAGAAGATCGAGCTCTTTTTGACAGACATCTTAGTTGCTCTGATTGATGAGAGCAGTAGTCTTCCTTCGGACGTTCTGCTTTCTATACTGGAGCAGTTCACGGACAAGCATACAGTGCGTTTCTAAGCCCCGTTCGCACTGATCAAAGCCAACTCAATAGTTGTCTTATCAGGGTGCCGATCACCCAGCATACCGTTTGGCTGTGTCTGTTTGCAATTCAACAGCAGACAAACTCCAGCAACACGTCTGCCAGTACCTTTCAACAGAAATTACGTCGCACGCCAAGAATGAGGACTACGACGAAGTCCGGAACGCACATGATCTTATCAAAGAACTCAGTCGATCTTGTCCGGCATTGTTGGCCAACGTTATACCACAACTGGAAGCTGAGCTTGCTACGGAGAACCTTCAAATCAGATTGTTGGCAACTCAGGTCATGGGAGAGATCTTGTCGGAGAAGAACGGCGCAGAGTTTGCCAGGAAGTATCGTCCAGCGTGCACTGTATGGCTTCATAGGCGGCAGGACAAAGTACAGGCTGTCCGACTGGCCTTTATAGAAGGCTGCAAGGGTGTCTTGTCCAACTTGCCAGAGATGCGAGACCAAATTGAAGGTAATCTATTCGTCCCCTGTCAAGTCGGAATCAACTCAGTATTGTTCAGACGCTTTGGAGAGCAAAATATTCGACCCAGATGAGAAAGTAAGAGCGGCTGTCTGCAAGCTCTACGCTCAGTTGGACTATGAGACAGCTCTACATCATGTCAACACGAAGCAACTACGACTTATAGCTGGGCGTGGATTGGACAGAAAAGTCGGTTGCTTTTATTTCAGGACGTTCTCAGCGACTCACGGTGGTCTTATTACAGCGGTCGGTCCAGATTGAAGCGACCAATGCTCTAGCTCAGTTATATAGTGTAGCATACCCAGAAATGTGCGTAAACCTGTCTATCTTTATTCTCATCATACTAATCTTGTTTCGGAAGTGAGAGCAATGACCCAGCTGCATTCAATCACTTCTCATGGATTCCGCAAGCACTTTTACGAAATGCGAGCTCTAACACAGACGTCAAGTAAGCACAGCACGTGCGTTTCTGAGCTGCTTGACTGAGACTGCAACACAGGACTATTACGGACCAGGCTCTTGCTGACTATATTCTACCACTTCCGTCGTCGTCGAATAGCAAGTCCACAGATGTTGACGAAATTGCCTGGACGGACCGATTGCTCTTCACAACCGGTTTACTCGATGACACGGCAAGAAATTCATTGCTGTCCCTGTCCGGTCTCAAACTGGGGTAAGTGTTGACCCACTCGTAGTTTGTTCGAGTGCTTATTTGTCCATCATAGACATCCAAATATCTTCGATCGTTATGTCGATGCCTGCGTCAAGCATAATGTACGTTTTACCGTTTTTGTTGTCTGGCTAGACTAATAGGTTGGTAGGGGGGTGTTATTGATGAAAACGAGGAGAACGTGGTCAAGGAGCTGAACGACATCATCAAGCGACTTGCAAGTAGGTACATAAATGCTTCCACGGCAATATACTCAGATTACATTTTCAGTCTCTTTCCTGGATCCAGTCAAGGCAGTTGACGACCTGAATGAGTTTGCGGCCCTGAATGAGAGTCGTTTGTACAAGCTGCTGAAAACCTGCATGGATCCTCAAACGGATCTTAAGAGCCTTGTGAAGTCGTCGGTGCGTTCAATTACATCCTGTATGGTTGAGGCTCATCGTGCATGATGTGCAGCGATGCGACATGGAACTGACTTGCCGCTGTCTTACAGAATGAATTCCTTCGTCGGGTCGAACAGTCATCCTCAACCATTCTCCCAACCATGACCGCGTTCCTTCGACGATCGAGTCTGCGGATAGTGAACCAATCGTCGATACCGACAATGTTACGTCGGGTGCAAAAAGGATTAGAAGGAAATGGTCAAGCAGATGCCGCTCGCAGTGCAGAACAATGGTTAACATTCATCTCCAAGCACCAACCTGCGTTGTACAAACTCCATATTGGTGAACTGGCGAAAGCCATTGCGGATGAGCGGTATGTGAAATTGGTGGAGATTTCTCTGCAAGCCTTGGCTGCTACCGCACAGTGGGACGCAAACCTTGCCCCGACAGAAAAGTACGTGTACATTATTTGCATGCCGTTTTGGTGTTGACGATTAATTTATCAGGCGAACATTTGAGAGAATTATGCGTTATGTTATGGAGTCGAATCACAGGCATGCAAAGTTTGCTGCTCGCTTGTTGACCCAATACAAGGACAGTGAAGCTATCTGTACAGGCATTGTCGAGGTAAGAATATCGCCATTTTATGACGAGCTTATAGCTTACCAACATGCTTTAGTCGATCGCAGACAGCCTCGTCAATGCCGACGCAGACTTATTGGCGGCGCACACCGCCGTCTTAGCACAGGTAGCCCTACACGCTCCGGAAGCTTTCGAGGTCAAAAGCGACGTTATCATGAAATTCCTGCTCAAGCAAGTATTGATGAGACGCGACGAATACTCGGTGAGTTCTAGACTGGCTCTTACTCATGATGGTTTCCAACACGCAACTCCTAGGACGAAATGGATGTTGATGCGGACTCGGAATGGACAGAAGATGCCGACATGGAACCACTGCTCAGGGCGAAGATACTTGCGCTCAAGACATGTCGAAACCGATGTCTTGCTCATCGCAATGATAAAGAGGTGCTGGAAATTGCGAAGCCCGTCTTGAATATGTTTGCTACCATAATTCGCTACGCGGGAAGTTTCACGGCTGAAGGCAACGATGAGTAAGTGGCCCTTGGATTTTGACGAATTTCATGTCTAACAATGTTTCAGTCCTAAAGTCAAAGCGCGTCTTCGCCTGCAAGCAGCGGTATCATTCTTGCACCTAGCTGGGGTCAAGGATCTTGTATCAGAGGTTCAGTCTACTTTCGTACCTCTTACTATCGTGATTCAGGTAAAGCATGTCCCAGCGCCTCAGCAGCAACTGTGCTTATAGTTGTACAGGATCCTTGTTATCAAATCCGCATGACATTCCTGGACAAAGCGATTGCTCTGTTATCTAGTGCAAAGCTGAACCCAGGGTTTAATGTGATTCCTTTCCTCGCCGTTCATGATCCAGAAGCCGACGTCATTTCCAAAGTGAGTGGATGCCGCAGTTGTCGGTCTTACGATCTTTGAACACGTTCTTAGGCCAAAGCATACGTTTTGTATGCCGTACATAGTATGCCTAAGCGTAAGTTGTTCATTGCATCTGAGACGATTTCAGCTGACATTGATGCAATGCCCAGTCGAACGTTTGGCCCGCTTTGAGATGATTTTCTTTCGTCTCCTTCACCTTCTGGCTCATCACCCAGATTTCGGCACTACGGAGGAGTCCTTACCTGATATAGCACGGTATGATAGTATACGTCTGGGAGGAGCAGCACTCACCCATTTCGGAATTTGACAGATACATCGAGTTCTACCTTGACCTTGTTGCGTCTCCCGATAACATTCCTCTCCTATTCTACCTTGCCATGAAAGCGAAGACGGTACGAGATATTGAGTCACACTTGTATAGCGAAGTACGTCATTGCAGATGTCACTTCTGCTTGAAACTAACCTGGAATTACAGAACCTGTACGCGATGAGTGACCTGGCCCAGCATCTCATCAAAAGCTTTGCCAGTAAACATTCTTGGAGTGTTGAAAGCTACCCTGGCCGAGTCAAGCTTCCGGGAGATATCGTTCGCCCTCTACCGAATGCTGAAGCAGCCAACGAAGTGAGTGATTCTTATGAGTGATTCTTGTAGTTTCGCGACCCCACTAATTGCTGATTCAACACTGTTGCAGATTGTTAAGACCGTGTACCTGCCCGAATCTTCTCTAGCATGCCTTCACAAAGGCTCGGAAGCCAAGGTATGTTGGCTTCATTATGAGACTGATCTGCGCTCAGAATTCGATTCTAGAGCAAGGCGAAAGCAGAACGTGCAGAGGGCGTCGAACGCAAGCTTCCCGCTAAGCGGAAAGCCCCCGCGAAGACAAATGGCAATGCAAAGTATGTACACCTTATCCCCTGATTCCTTTCTCTCGCTCACATATCGTTGTCAGACGTGCACGTACGAAAGGCAAACGACGAAAGGCAGATACATCTGACGACGAACCGTCGTCGTCGTCCATCGAGGAAGATGAGGATGAAGAAAACGGAGTTGTCTCGTCATCGTCTGAGGACGAAGAAGATGCGGAAGAAGAGAATGGGGAGCCTGCGAAAGAAGAACGCTTAGGTCGTGGCGCACGAACTCGCGCAAAGGTTGGCATATTATCATAATTTAGGGTGGCTATTGCTGACAGTTCGATGCAGGCGCGTATCAAGAAACAAGTCAAGAAAAGCAGAACCAAAGCCAAGTCTCCTGATTCGGACGATTAGACTTGTCTGCCGTTCACTTGTTTGTCGTCGTCTCGTATCATATCGCTATCCTCTGATGCTTTATTTGCTGTACTGGTCTACTGTTTTTGCATCTCTTCCTGGAATCTCGTTCACCTGTATGCTCTGAATCTTACCATAATGCACATTTACATTGACTGTTTTATACAAGATTCTGTCTCGACGCACACACTTTTCTCGAGCCCTTCGTGTTGTGTAAGGACCAACTGCATCGCATAGCGTATGTAAGACCTTTCGGAGCAACTTGTATTCGGAGTTCAGTGGGACAAAGCTGGCAGACGTTCCAGCTTCATTGGAAAGGCCGGTTTAGTCGATTCTTTGCCGACTGTAGGATATCGTACGCTGGCCAAATTCCAAACAACGTCGTCCTTGTTGTCAGGAGGGAAAATCTTGAACGAATTGATAAGCACCGACAGGATGACCTCTTTTGCACGGACGCATCAGCTGAGAACCGTTCAGAAGAAAGATAGCAAGCTCACTCATTTCAAGTTGGGAAAACTTGAATCCGCTACGGTAGTCATGTCAGAAGCCTCGTTGTGTGTTATGACGTCGAAAAATACGCACATGCAAGATCTTCCGCCGCCAAGGAAGGTCATGCTAGAATGAGGTCAACGTGCGAAATATTTGAGACCTGTCTTGACTGCTTACAGATTGGAATATACGCCTGGAATATGAGCATCTGTGACCGCCTTGGGCAGTGGTGATAGCCAGCGTTCGGGTTTCCACTCCAAAGCATCAGGGCCCCAGATGGCTTTGTTCCGGTTGCATGCGCGAATACCAATGAGAATAGTGGTGCCCTTCGGGACTTCAATTTCATTCATCATCTCGCCGCTGGCTCCCTCAATTGGCTCCGCTAACGGAAGGATATTGTCTTGAATACACCTATACCGGTTTAAAATCAACGACGCAACACAACTGTCGAACAGTCAAACCTACTCTCGAAACACAAAACTAACCGGCGCGTAGCTAGAAGATCAGAGTCAGAAGGGACCAAAGGTTGAAATATTCAGAGAACTTGTTTACAGTCTGAGTGTCTCACGACAAATGGCGTCCAAATATGGCATATTGACGAGGGAGTCGTAAGGGACTTCACCTCCCTGAGCTGCTTCCCGGATTTCTGCTCGTAAGCGAGTTTGAGCTTCGGGGTGCTCCGAAAGAAGTTGCAAAATTTGCGTTAGTGCCGTCGAGGTTGTATCGGTGGCCGCGAATACGAGCGAACTAAACGCGGTCTGATCAATGTTTTAGTTGGAAGATACGAGCCTACAGACAGCTCACCTCATTTGACCGATCAACTCATGTTCAGGGAGTCGCTGGTCTTCCGATGCAGTCATGTTAGCTTTCACTGGAAACATTATCTTCAGTCTCTTGACTTTCATGCAAAAAACGATCGACATACAGAGGATACTCATCAGATCCCGTCCTTCTCCAACTTGTTCTAACACAGCCTCGTCTCCTGCAGCGAATGCCTGCTTCTTGCTCTCAAAAACCTGATACGCCATGGAGTGCATCGTTTCGCTCAAACCCACGATCCTGCGAAGGTTATTGTAAGGCATAATGTCCACCATACTACGTCTGAAGGATGGACTTCCGAGATACTTGACGTAGTGAGAGAAATAGCGAAGGGACCCCAAACTAAACAGTGTGGGTCTATGCGCCGGTCAGTAATCTTGCTGCATGTTGGTCACGAATTTTGCTTGAGAACGTACAGATATGCTTTCATAGCATCGCCGAACGCATTAGGTACCTTCTCAGTGAGCGGGTCAAACGAATAACCTAAACCACCTTGGCCAACCAGCTCGAGCGCAGCGCGGCCCATCCACTCCAACATGTTCATATCTCGAGGGCCGTCTTTGGCTTCTACCAATATGGCATTGCGTAGCTGAGCCCGGGTCAGCTGAGGTTTCAATGAAGCTGACTAGAAACTACCTTTGTTGCTATCTTGTAGAACAAGGGTGTCATCTCTCGCATGTGATTGATTGAGAAGGCAGGATTCAGCATTTTGCGTTGTTGGCGGTGATGATCCCCTGCCAATAGTCAGACGTGTATCCAAGACGATAATTGGTCATGAATATGCCAAATACCGCGTGTAGCCGCGAGACCTGCTCCAAATGCCAACATGTGAGACCTAGTGATGATGTTTCAGAGTCATCCCTGCCACGTCGTACACTCGGAGTATCCTACTCAATCATCCATTTTGGTTGGTCGTAAGCATGAGCGTCCTTCAAAATGATGTGATATAGCGCAGTTGGGTCAAAAACAAAGAGGTTCCTAGACTGTGAACATAGTTAGCACATCTGCAAATGATACGCTATAGGTACTTACACCGAAAGGTCCCTGAAGCTTGGATGCGGTTCCATACTGAGTGGCAAGACCATCTATAAAATCCCAACCGTGGCGATTGAATAGGTCTCTCGAATGTCCTGTTGTGCATTGAATAGCTTGTCGACATAATACAATCCAGGCTACTTACCCCGCAACCATGAAGCCGATGGAGGACCTCGAAGTTTGTCAAGGGGAGATGACTGTAAACGTGACAATACTTTCCAAAGAAGCCAGAAGGCTCCTAGTAAGGAGAGCACTATGGTCGCTGGTTGCGTCAATATGCTGAGTGACATTTGGACGTGGGGCAATAGCTGGTAACGGTAGATGCGAAAGACCCACCTTCTTAAATACCCGCCATATAAATTGAATAATCAGAGTCGACGATCCTACTCGTAAGGCTAACCCGCTCTATATTCACTGCCAATAATCTGTTTCGACAACATGGGCATCAGCATAGACATTCTCCGGAGCCAGTTGCCGTCTCTCTTCGTGGCTGTTCGCCCTTGTGACGTTACCGGATGTGGTCGACTGCATTCAGAACATCGTTTGAGGGGGTGTCCAGCTGACTTTAAAACAGGAAAAAGGAAAAAAGATGGGGTGGAAGAAGCGTACCTCTTGGGTATTATGGGCTCTACTGGACTTTCGAATATGTATCAGTCATAGCTGCCTATGCAGTATCCGAGAGAGTCGGGTAGCAGAGGTGAACTGAACACAATCTGGAGCACGAATTACCGGTGTGAGCATTGTCGCGAATCCACGGTACTTGAGCCCCGTGGCGTCTGAAGACGTGTGTGCGCCATGGCTGATAGTCTATACTATGCAACTCTGCAGGTATATTTGCTCGCAAGGCCCGTCACTACTCGTCAATTGAGGTTCCGGGCCATCAGGACTCAATCCACAGAACTTCAAGTTGGAGTATCAAGAAGAGCCACATGAGTCCTAAAGGCAATAACCTATCAGATGAGCAGGATAGGGACGCAGATATGAAAAGGGTACCAGTCTGAGTGACCACTGACCACACATTGACCGGGGAACTTGAAATCAGAACCTGCCAATATCCCGAGTGGCCGGAGAATGTCAGTTGGAAATATTCTCTTCATCGAAGTGTGTGTTGCGAATTCTGCCGTTACAAAAATCAGCCGATAAGAAACATGACAATATGAATTTAGAGGCGTCCACGTCAAAGTGGCCTATGTTTGTTCCTTAAAATCAAAAAGCCGTAAGGTACGATGCCGAAGTCTTCACGTAGATCACTGTTCATCTATCCGCGTCCAAGAAACATATAATAAGCATAGCAGAAGAACAAAAGCAGGAGTACAAACAGTCAACAGCGTAGACAGAATTACAGCAAGGCACGAGTGGTGGGTTCCGGCAACTTGTACATTGCATCAATAGCACCCTTCCACTTGTTGTATGCATCCTTCCTGCAGAGAGATGATGTTCAGGAACGCATGAATGACATAGCGGACCTGCACTTACCGACGGATTTTCAGAGTGGGTGTTAGGGTCCCCTCTTCGACTGTACAGAGATCCAGCGTTACGTGAATGCGTTTGATCTTCTCGAACCTGCGAGCTTGTGAGCGCACAGTAGGATAGACAGGTACAATGTGTTCATACCCCTTGAGATCATTCTTGTTGCCTTCCTTCGCCAACTCTGTGAAGAGTGCGTCGACCACTTGTGGATCCGCTATCGCTTGTCCCAACCGCCCATGATCATCTGGGACGACGCGAGCCTTAAGAACTATTGAAGCAATGGAAGCCAGCTGTACGGGGTCCGGCACGAGGACGGCGACCAAGTAGGATTGCAGGGAATCACCGTGCACATATAGCTGAGCGACCACCGGTGACGCGCTATACATTGTCTCAATTCTTTCCACAGCCACATACTCTCCTTGAGCAAGTTTCATGATATTCTGGTGTGGTGAAAGGACATCAGAAAACTCTTGAAGAACGCGAGGACACCGAATGATGTACATACCTTTACTCGATCAATAATCTTGAAGCGACCCTTCGAGTCAAGCTCTCCGACATCGCCGGTATGGAACCAGCCTTCTTTGTCAATTGCAGCCTTCGTATTCGTCTCATCTGGCATAGAATGAGTATGGATGAAAGAGGTCAAGAGTGCCTGTACCTTTGAAGTATCCCGTGAATTGAGTAGCCCCGCGAGTACAAATTTCGCCTCTGGGGTTGGGCTTGTCCTCGCTACTGTAATCCAGCGCGGGCACGTTTACTAGCTTCCACTCCATACTGATGCCAGGTGGCCCTACCGTGCCAGCAGACGTGGGGTCGAAGGCGACTGCGCGACCGCCTGCCCCACAGTTCTCCGTGGAACCGTAGCTACGTAGAGCTGCAGGTCAGAAATTTTCAAACCAGAAGAATGGTCATTCAGTACCCTTCGATAACTTGACAACCCAGAGATATCTTCAAGAATTCAAGACCGACAGGGTGCATCGGTGCAGAACCGAGACCGAGCATCTTCAGCTTGCCTCCAAGTATTGCTTGAATCTGTGAGGTTTCATCATGAAACGATGATTGAATAGGCTCGTCAACAAATTCCTCACTTTGCTGAAGATTAGGCGATCCCACAAAACATGTTTCGTCTCTCCATTCTTTCGGAAGTTCGCCAGTTTCGTGGCCAGCGCGTAGTTGAACAGCGTTCCCTTCAAGCCGGGAGCTTTAGACGCAGCCATAGCCGCAGCTACGATCCTGTTCATCACTCGAGGGACGGAGACGAGAATGGTCGGCTTGACAAGCTGCATGTCTTCGATAAGCCGCAGAGGGTCTCCAGTACCGAAACCGACCGAGCCACCTGAAACGAAGACACTCAATTGGACGACACGCTGCAGGTCACGGTAAGTGCGCGGAACAATGAAACCAGTAAGTATAGACTCACTTCGAATATGTGTGCAAGTGGAAGATACGAGAACTCGACCACCGGCTCTCCGTCGAACTTTCCCCCGTACAAAAGTGCATGTGCACCAATTGCAAGGCTGCCCTGCGTCAACACCACACCTTTAGGCACGCCAGTGGTACCCTGATGACACGGGTCAGCGCGTCATAAGACGGTGCGAGAAATGTCGATACAACATACCGAGGTGTAGCAGATTGTAGCGATGGCATCGCTGGAGGCTGGGAGTGGCTTGCAAGGATGCGCCTGCCCAAGTGCTTCGATCTCACTGAATTCCATCAATTTGACGTTGTGCGACCGGGCCCACATAGTTAAGATACACTTGGCCTCTTCCTCGAGCTCCTCAATTACGACAATGACCTTGAGACAGGGCGTGCGATGCGAGAGTTGTAGGAGGGTAGGGATGTTCTGAGTAGATGCAAACACGATTGAGGTCTCTGCATGGTTGATACTGAATAGAAAGCGTCATCATAAGGCATTGAGTCCCAAAGATCTGCACACTTACACATGTTCTATATTATTCGTCAGTATTAAGGTCTAAACGACATCGCGGCAGGCATGAATACTCACCTACTGAGTCCCTGCCCAGGGTATCGTACAAGGCCACATTGACGAGGTTGAACAAATGCAGCGAGAGATCGATGAGCTGCCAGTCTACTCAGGGTCAGTGAGAACCAGGTCACGAATCCCACAAGACACGTTAACACATACTTGCAACGTTCCTACTCCATATCCCGACCGTCTGCAGCGTCCCACCGCCAACAACTCCATCCCGAAACAGCTTGTAGATTCCACTTCCGATCGCCCGTCGGCGCGCGTCGACGGTCCCGTACGATTGCCATTCGAGCGAGTCGGCCCATCTCAGTGGCTCTTTCGAGATGAGCGTCCTTTGACCGAGACACGGCGCGTCCGGTCCTCCGTAGTAGAGCCCGTTCTCGAAGACCTCTTGGAGGTTCTTTACGGTTCCTGGAGAGTCCAAGCCTACGAATGGAAGCGAGGCTGGCGACAAGTCAGTAACGCACCAGTGCGGTCTCGAGTCAGATCACAGCTTACCATTCCGATAATGAGCTATAAGAGATGAAATGAGAGGGTGTTGAGTTCGCTACGCAAGAGAGGCACGTACCTGTTTGGCCTGCTCTTTTTGTACCAGGCACCTCTAAACTCTGCTCATCGAGGTCAATTTTCAGATACGGGACAGGAAACTGCAGATAGGGAGGGGCCATAATGTACAGGATGAAGTTCGGGGCGACCTGCCAGTTGGGACCTGTTGGGACGCGTTATTTGAGAAGGACCGCCGCAGCCTGCTGGACCCGCACGAGGCGTCTCCGCCCATCCAAGGTCTTACATTGCCGTTACATGATCCAATAGAATACTGCTTGCCACCGCATGCGAGAAAGACAGCGAGACGCGCAACGCTCTTGCCGTGGTCACGGTCGAGTTGCAAGATGGGCACGTAGCCGATCACAATTGCAATTGTCGATCATTTGGCCAGGATGTTGACTGAAACAGAAAATACATCGATACTCAAAACACCAAAGAAAAGGGAAACCAAGTGAACAACATAGTGTATCAAGCGTTCTACAAGGAGAAGACAAGCTTGGTCTACAGAGAATTTATGCAGGAAGATGCAGTGTATGTGATGAATGGGGAGCCACGACCACCAAAAAAAATGGCACCATTGACTGGGGAAAGGATCGAGATATGGGTGGATGTTGGCATAGAATCTTACGCGTCGTCGCCACGCGCCGCCCGTCTGGCCTTCTTCGCTGCGTTGGCTGCCGCGGCCTTCGCCTTCTTTGCCTCTGCACGAGCAACCTGCGAGATGCAAACATGGTTAGATATAAGACATGAGTATCGTGATCCGAAATTGCGTACCTTCTCTTCTTCCTCTTTCTGCTTCGCCTCTTCCTCCGCTTTCTTCTTTGCTTCCTCAAGCTGTTGCTTCTGGGTCAGGCCGTTGACACCGCCGGTCTTCACCTTCTTCTTGGCCTCCCGAGCATCCTTCTCCTCCTGCTTGATACGCTTGATGCGGGGATCTACACCGAGAGCAAGATCGACGAATTGACGGAGACGTGCGGTATCCTCTTTCTTCCGTCGGGCACGTTCCGATTTGTTCTTCTTCTCCGTGTACCGCTTATCATCACGGCTGCAACAGGATAAACAAGTCTGAAGAATAAGGGGAAATGAACTGCGCGCACCTGTCACTGCCCTCGTTAATCTCCTTGTCTAAGTACTCGAAACTTCTCCAGCTGTCGAAGTTGTACCAGAAATCGTAGAAACCTTCAACCTCTTCCTTCGATGCATCAAATGGACCCAACATTGGCACAGGTTGCTTCCTGCTGAAGCGCGCCTCGCGCTCAAACACAGGCGTGAACGCTTTGAAGAAGAATGCGTTGGGATCTTTGGCGTTCTTGACTTGACCAGCAGTCGGGACGTCTTCCTCGAGGTCCTCGTAGAATGGGTCGACGGAGTCGAATTGGCGGCGGCGCTCGGCGTTGGTGAGTACTTCCATAGCCTTTTGTATGCATTTGAAGAATGCGTCGTCGTTAGAGTCTCCAGCGACTCCAGCTTTTTTGTCCGGGTGATGTTTCAGGACTTTCTTCCGGTCTAGGGGCCAACTGTAAGATCTTAGGAATGTCAAAGTGCAGCAGTCAACTCACGAGCGATCTTGATTTGCTCATCGGAAGCTTTGTATCGTAGATGCGACAGACCAAGTACAGCGTAGTGATCTTGTTTCTGAAAGGAAGCACTTTAGGGCAATATTCGGGTAAAAAGGATATGCATGACACACTTTCCACTCCTTTGGATCTAAAGACAACAACTCCTCCGGTTCTTCTTCGTCACCAATGCCGTAGTCGTGGTCGCCATTCGCTCCATCGCCGTTCGAGTTCGCGAGGCGTTTGCTCTCCTCATGTTTATCATGTTCCTCGAAAGTGAGTTTGTGCACAGCGCGCCTTACATGCGCAAGGTATGCGGGTCCGGCGGGGATTAGTTTACGCTCGACGAGTGCTGTAGAAGAGGTAGATGATTAGATCAGGGTTGTTTCTCGGAAGGTTTTCGGGCTCGACATACGCGAGACGGTCTGTCCGGTCGATTGTGGTGATGACCAGCCGACCTTCAGTGGTGGGGGAACAACGGAAACGTCTATAGTATGAGCCATGACGAGGGAGTAAAAAGGAGGATGTGGTTTCGAGAGACCTTCAATCAAGGTTTTGGCGAACACAGCAGCTGTAAAAATCTTTGGCGCCGTCGGCACGCATGCATTTGTTCCCACGCTTCTCCCGCCTTCAGCTTTCACGGCGAACCTCGGTAGCGTTCGTCATTTCAAACCCATGATCCTGTTCTACTCAGTCTGAAGATAATTGTTCTACCAAATCTTCTTATTTTTGTTGGAGGACGTATTTCGCTCACTCACAAAGGACTTTTTTTTGTGAAATTGCCCTTGCCCCACATACAATGACCATGACCATGGTCAGTAGCGACGTCTAGCAGTTGACGTCGATACCTGCGGTGAGTGTCTTCAAGTCAGTTCTGCTGTTTCATTCATCGTCTAATGTTCTCGCCATCATAGATGATCATAGTGCATGTGACAGATATGTGTACTTTATCGTTTGTCGACATCCGGGTCGACGGGTAAGGGTGTGCAAAGGAAGTATCTGGAAGTCTATCATACCCCCATACACTCATTTACGATTCATCTATCACATGCATTTGAATCAGCGGCGTACTCAGGGTCTCTCGTCCCAAACTGTGCTGCTGCCCTGGAGCATACGACGGAAGAAGCAGCTGGATGGGTCCAGAAACACGCCCGAGCTCTCCCCGAACTGGAGCAGAGGTCTGCTTTCTGTACTGATCATGTTCATTTACCCACGAGGGGCAGGCTTCCGTCGCGCTTCTGCACCATCAAGCGAACTTCTTGCGAGAGGAATTCTATCCGAGCGCGACTTCACAGGCAAGCGAGGAGCGCGGCTCGAATAGACCTTTCATCAAGACTCGTGCGACGTGGGCGTACGCTGCAGAGACGTCTGCCATATGTACATTTATTGAGTACAGATAGCATCGTGTTTTCACAGGTTCATCAGACCTCGAAGGACCATTGGTCGCATGAGAACATCCGAGCTCATAACACCTGTTTACAGACACCGGTTCTTCTTGCACGGTCAGACTTTCTACTTTCACTTCCCGAGAAAGCAACTCATGATGTCTGTTGGTACTCGGAGAACACTTTTCATGGGTCTGCTCACACGTTCTATTCTACATGCAATGGTCCTTATATTCAGACGGGCACCGTCACACTGACTCGCTATTCTACCCATTTATCTCACCTTCAGATTCCCCTCCCTCTCCACTCTGAAGTATGCCCGCGTACGAATCTCGGCTGGCAGGTGCGCAGTCATGGGTGGATCCCGCGTCACTGCCGCAGTATGGGGACGCCTCGCAGATTTCGGGTAACGCACCGGACTTCGTGAAGCAGCTGAGTAGTAACACGCTGGGCTCCTACGGCGTTGGAGATCCGGACTGCTTTGCCCATGCAGCCGGGCGAGCTATCAAGATCACAAGTGTGGATATTCACAAGGTGGGGGACAAGTGGGAGGCGTGCACTGTATCGGACGTCACTGTGAACAAGAGTGAGCTTCGGCTTCGTCACATGATTGGATTCAACTCACTGTTGCGATTTAGACATGTTGAATGGTGCTGGATTGATGCACGGAGGGTGCTTATGCTACCTGATAGACAAGTAAGTATTGCAACCATGTCGCGATGATACGGCGTCTCACGCACAATCCGCTTTCCAGTTGCGCTTCGTTACCCCTTGTGGCTTTGGGACTCATGAAGAATGTCAACGGAGTAGGCGTAAGTCAAGCCATGAACACCGTGTTCCATGCGCCAGCGCCCCTGTGAGTAATAGGAGTTCAACGTACTTCTGCAGATCGTACATACTCACCAAAAATGCCTTGTCTCGCAGCGGTGCCCGACTACGGATAGAAAGCACGTCTGTAACACTGGGAGGACGTATCATGACGTCGCGGTGCGAGGTGAGCTTGTTACTCTGAATGGAGTATACGTGAGAATAACTGATACCCCTCAATTTAACAGGTGTCAGATTGGCACTCAGGTAGAACTGTCGCATCTGCGTTTCTGACCAAGATGCAGCCAAAGTTGTAGATGGTAATCGGCGCGGTATTCATCCGTAAGTCAACAAAAAAGTAGCTGGAGTTTACCAAAGCGAGTACTAAGCATGTGGCTAGCAGGTCCTATTTCGGTCGGCCTCATTGTTACAATCCAGGCGTCCCGAGTTCGAAGTGTTCATAAACGTTTCAACACTGCATTTGTTAGCGCAGCAAATCCCAAAGTCAGAACGAATATCATGTGCGCACCGAGAAGCTACTTTTCCGTTTACTTCGTCACGACAGATTCGCGATCGGATCCTGACATAGCTATAGTACTTAGCTTGAATGCCTGGATATAAGCATGGACTACCAGAATTCAATTGTTTCTTCTCATCGCATGAACTTGTTGAATCCTGGAGCTAGTCACCTTGAGCCAGTGAGCAACCCGAGGACACGCTCGAGCACCGCGTTGCTAATCCGATGATCTTGATCAGCGATCGGTCTAGATCTACTTACGGATGCAAACTTGTCGCAACCTTTGTGTTCACCTTTGGGTACGGAAAATTCGACATACATAATCTCCTCACTCTGAGTTATTTCTAACGTATTTTGTCTTTTCTTGAAGTGCTCGCGCACTTCGAGGTAGGGACAAACTCAAACTCAGGAATACTTTAGGGACAATGTCGGTTAGTACAGGTCCCATCAAATGACAAGTAATAATTTGTTACCACCCCACAAAGTGATAAACAAGGCGCCTCGAGGAGGTTTACTGCACGACGAACACGGACCTCAAACGATGTAAATAAATGCGTACGAATTGCTCCAGTTTTCCACCACACATCCATTTACCCCTGATGCTCAATCCCGCATGCCCTTTCTAGGTGGTTTAGGTGGAAGCTTCAATTTGAAGAAATGGAGATTGAGCAGTCATGAGAGCTTCAACAGTGGGTCTAGTCGGCGTGGTGCGTCGACGCGTGGGGAGTCTGCACCTCCCGGTCTCGAGTCAGTGCCGACGTCCAACGGGAATCGGATTCATGGCGAGGATGCGATCGTCAAGCAGCCTTCAAACGGTCCCCATGTGCGTTCTCCCAAACAGATTGAAGAGGGGAGCAATGATCCAGAAGTCATCGACGTGAAGATGCCAGAGCCGACACCCACACGACCTGTTCTACCAATGCCTGTGCCCATACAGATGCCCGTTCCCGACCCGGCTCTGTACTCTGCAGTGTCGGCTTCCACTCCATTAAGGACGCCTGCGACAGAGGTCAGGAGATTTTCGTTTCCGAAACCGCTTTCGCCAGTCGTGGAGATGGATGCAGCGCAGATGCTGGTCACAAACGGGACAGCAGCGCGTGTGAAGGCAGGTCCCAAGGCTGCAAGCAAACGAGAGTCGGCACTTAACAAGATTGGTATGTTCTGTGCTCATCGTTCACGCGAGTATCACTAACGAGGATGTTGTCAATAGAGGATCTTGACCAGACCGAGCCCCTTCAAGTCGTTAAGTCCACGGTTGACGTGAATGTAGCTTTGGGAGTCATTGAATCTGGGCTGAAGAGCTTCATGGAGGACATTCCATACCTGATGAAGGGCCTTGACGAAGTTGCTCGAATTCATCCAGTCGTCACAGGTGAGTCAACATCCTTCCAGTCATTGTGCGTTCTGAGTCCAATATGGTCGCGTGCAGTTGCCGTTCTTGCATTCAAGGCCGTTTATACCATGGAAATGACCCGCCGAGAGAACGATCGCAGAATCAAGACTCTTTACGTGGAGATGAAGGATATGATTGCCGTTCTCGTCCAGTATGTCCACCCACCTACTTGCCTGTCTCGAAACCTACTCACAGACACAACTTCAGGCTGAGAGACGTCAAAGACCCCAAGGAGATTGGACCCGACGGTCAACCCATCGATTCTAGACTGCAAGGAATTTCACAACAGACCGCCGCGGATATCAAGGACTGTGCCAATACATGCGATACGTACGCCAAGAAGCGTCTCGTCGTGAAGGTGCTGAAATCACCGGTATGGGAATCCAAGCTCGTAGGCTTCATCGCCGTCTTCACGAAGCGCCGTGGTCAATTTGAAGAAGCTCTCGCTATTCATACTGCACGTGCGGTTGACCTGGTTCAGTCCACTGTGTTCATCATGAAGACTAAGTTGGATTCCGTAGATGAGAAGTGCGTATCACACGACCTTCTCGTATACGCTCTTATACTGAAGTTCGTGTTACCTCAGACTAGCTCTGTTCAATCAGATGTTTCAGAAACTCGTCCCTCCCGACGAAGTCAAGATCGCGGAGAGAATCAAGGGCAAGGGTGATATCAAGACCATCCAGAAGAACGACGCGTTGTTACGGGATCTAAACGACTTTGAGAACAGCCTGGACGCAAGACCGACCGAACGCGCTAGCAAGCGCTCAGTGTTCTCCTCCAAAGACCTTCGAGATGAGCTGCAGGAGGATTTCGACCTGGCTATCGTGAAGAACTTGGAGACGTTCGAGGGTAAATTCGTGCTGTACCAGAAGCAGTTGAAGGAGGAGCTTTCAAAGTTCATCCGAGATGAGAATGATCGCTTGTTGGTTGCTGTCAGAGAGGGGCCACATGATAGGATCAAGAATGAGGTGTGTGGTGTGCTTAGACAGGTTTGACAACTTTGCTGATACTGTCAATAGAGCTTGCGAGAGATATGGAAAGAAATGGTAGGGTACCTTCCGTTGTCCTCAGTCGCTGCGCTTACGGGAATCTCAGAATTGGAGACGTAACGTGAAAGCCAAGCTGTTCGTCTTGACTCTTCGCGATCACTTCAGAGACGAACTGTACGATGTTAAGACTCCGCTCGAAGGTGCTCCCGATCAGGAGGATGACGAGAGAGGTACTAATGACTGGACGTTCGAGTACCTTGGTCTCAATTGGCTGCAAGCCATCATGGAGGCTTTCGACGAAGACGGCTCTGGGTATGTCACAGTAGCAGAGATTAATCGCTTCACAGAAGCTCTACCTGTAGATCTTGATTGGAGGTACGTATCGCTCAGTTTGCCTCTTTGTTCATGGTCAAACAAGCTTTGGGTATAGCCTTCAACATTGGATCGCATATTGGGCAGTCGGTAAGTAGGATCACTTTATCTCAAGTACGAAGCCAGTGTTGACATGCATTAAGGATGGGAGATATCCGCCGTATATTACGCCAAAGCCATCCACGAGATTCTCTCCGCCATGTTCGACATGCGCCCCAAACTTCTGCCTCGAAACCGCTACTGGGCTGATTACCACCTCGACCGTGTCTGGCCATACATCGCTGAACTGATTCTCGATTTGCGGAAACGGGAGGTACCGGATCTCGAACACAAGTTTCGCCCGTTCATGTTGAAGGAGGAAGAGCGGATACGCGGCAATCTTCGGGACATACGATACGATATTGACGCTTTGGATACCGTTCCTGTCGTAGCAGGGCCAGGACGTACTGAAACTGTGAGTGTTGCAGGCTTCTCGTGACATGAAGTCAAGCTGATGTCTGGGCTATGAAGCACGTATTACCTCTCGTGTACTTGCTGTTGAAGCGAGAATTGCAGATCTTTCGTATGGCTACGAGGATACAACTGCATCGCGACGAGATATGGGATTGCGCCGATAGTCACTTCTGGATACAACGCTCAATTGAATTTCGTGTGGATGATCTCAGAAGTACGCGGTCTTCGCTCTTGGTATCTTCAGCTCATACTGATTGCATGCCACCTGGATCTTAGATCGTTACAATAAGCAGCAGCTCAACGTGGATGAGCAGTTTCGCACTGTATCCTGCGGAATGGTGCGTTTTTGTTTTATCAATCTGAACTATCATGTTTTCATCTGAGGTTATCTAGTTGAACCTTGTTCACGATGATTCTGTGATCTGGCTGTTGTCTGGTCTTCAAGCGTCCCCTTTCTCCGAGTTGGACGAAAGCTATAGTTGGTACAGCAGCGCCTTAGAAGATGAACCCGAACCTGTCCATGACACGGTGCCAAACGAGGATGATGGTACGAATGCAGATGCAGAGAAAGTCTCGGTTGCCTCAAGTTCTATGTACGACTATGGTGCTGTACCCTCCGACAAAGTCCTCCAGAAACTCAAGCGACATCTCAATTACCCCCTAGAGGAGAACGCAACTTTTGACCTTGCGAGTTACAGCGAGCCAGAGTATGCGAAGACTGATCTCGATATGGCCGCGACGGACCCTCTGCAGTCCTTGTGAGTTCCTCCTGGTCATTGAATTCGACGATTTTGCTCAAGAATGATGATGACAGGCTGGGTCAATGGACAGGATACAGCTATACCGAATCTGAGTTTCCGTGGACGATCATGTGGCAGCTTGATATACATGCCTCACCTCCCGAGGAGCCGAAGGAACCTTCTGTCATACAGAATGAAGGAGACGCTCCCTTGCCATACGACGCAAATGATCAACACGATGCGGCCAATGTTGTGGAGGAAAGTGCTGACGCAGATGCCCAGATCACACCGGCTCTGCCTACTGGGGATGGTGACAACCATGTACTCGCTTCCGAAAATATACAAGATCATGTGGAAGCTGAAGCTGAAGGTGTGCGCGACGTGGTGGATAATCAAAGCTCCGAGATTGTACAAGATGTTGACTCAGCACCTTCAGTAAACGATAATGGTCGCAGGTCTCCTTCGCATTCGGCAACGCCCTCAGCTGCGCCGCCGTCACCATCTTCATCATTGCCTCCTTTGCCTGATTCTCGTGCGACGTCCTCGATATCATATTCGCCGTCCTCTTCACGTTTATCGCTATCCGCGCCCATACCTCCTTCTCGTCCTGCTTCGCCGCTCTCATCTGTTTCCTCTGCGATTTGGGCGCCTTCGATTGCCTCGACCGGACCACGCTTCCAAGCTTCAGGAAGGGACTTCGAGGGAGTCAAATTTATCATAGATGGACGCTGTTATACGGACTCAGAAGGGGTCATCCGCTTCAACTTCTCCATGTCCTACCCCAACACGACTGCCCAAGACGATCATTGGTCTGGACATCTCGATGAAAACGGGTCATTGGTTGGATACACGGGCTGGCAGTGGCGGCCAGCGGAATATAGTCATGATCAACAGTTTATTCTCCGTCGACTCCCCGCCGAGATTATGGCTTTACGTCCTTCCCCTGCAGAATTTGTGGACAACAAGTATCGCTCTTTGTGGCAGTTTGCTATCAATGCTACCATTTGCCAAGTACGCAAGAAGTGGTGGTCCTGGTCGTTTTTCAAGGAGAGGCGCAACAACAGACAGCGTTACTTGCTGCTCAACATTGCGAACTGGACATACGGTCGTCGGCCAGAAGGTGAAGAGTTCGCAGAATTTATGCGCATGCGTAAGGGCATCTTGGCGCAAGACGGACCACTGATCAGGAGCATGAGGGATCACTTGTCAAACACATTGCCGTGCCATTTGTATGTTGTTTCTCGAACACGCTTAAAGTGCTAAGTTATTGACTTATTTTACAGCAGCGTGAAATGCGATGCCTGCGACCAGAACGTAGGCGGACAGCGCATCATGTGCCTCGACTGTCGACCACCTGGTACTCGGATTCGACAAACGGTCAACTTCTGTGATCTTTCTGTCTGTGGCGAGAGGACGATCAGATACAGTGTGCTAGACCGTGACTTCCAACATCCACCTACACACGATCTGGTGAAGGTCCGAACTGTTTTACTGTTCAAGGATATGCCCGCTCTCGACCGCAAGGCGAAGAAAGCTCTGGAGAGGTGCAGAACAGTATTTGAAGAAGCTTTGGCTGACAGTTGTCCTGCCAGTGTTCAAACAGTCGTGGATGGAGAGGTTGTCCGCGACCGGAGCGCCTTTAATGGAGACAATCTTCTGGACGCGTCTCAGGGCGTGGCACTTGTCGAAGGAGCTGAACACGAGGACGTAAGCGAAACCATTCCTGTGGACGGTGCTGCAGTGAATAGCATTGCGGTGAATGGCACTACGGTGGTTGGGACTGGCGCAGATATCGACGACAATGTTGTCGCAAACGGAGCAGCAGCCCATTCAAGCATCAACGGAAATGTCTCATCTACACAAGAAGAGATTGTCTCGCCCTCTTCGCCACAACCACCACCGGACGGTGCACTAGCGTGTGCACTCAATGGGGGCCCGCGTGGTCCTCATTGCTATACATGCCAAAAGACCGTCTCACAACCATGTTGGTACTGTATAGGCTGTTACGACGGTAGGTATTCCCGTTCTGATTTTGCTTGTTGGCACTCATTCTTGTCTAGATGTCTTCTTATGCGATGAATGTGAGGCTAGTCACGCGTTCCCATGTCGGAGTTGTGGAAAGCCGTACATTCAGCCTTTCCTTGATTTCTTCTATGGTGAACGACCCGGTGAGTCGATGTTTGCTAATCACGAGTGAAATTCATCTCACGCCAGGATGTACAGAGGACAGCTTCCTTTGCAACGTATGCATGTACAAGAATATGAATGAACCCAACGACAATTGGAGTCATGGGGATAGATGTCACATATTCACACATCCCTTGGTACGGTGCAAGGAGCGAATTGAGGACCCGGTAGAGGCCGCGTCTCCGACTACCGACGAACGGCTGGCTTCGTTGGAGGCACGAGTTGGCGGGATCGATACCAAACTTGACCGACTGCAGGAGCAAATCGAGATGATGTTCACAAGGATGGAACAGAAGTTGCTTGGCTCATTGTCTGCGGTTGCCCGTTCGGAGATACCTCAAGACAAGAAGAGGTCGTAGCTTATACCAGGGCATGTCTCTCTATANCNTGTAGCTACTTCGCATATTTTATCAAGTCACGTTCGAATGTAAACACGCCTCCACTCTGCAAAGCTTGGAGCTATGCCAGTGCATGATACTCAAAATCAGAAGCGCCACAATGGTATTCGTACTATCGCTATAGGTTCATTTGGGTCNTCGATTCTACAATCAAGATCATNGTGAGACGACGACAGAAGTCATTTTTNNAGCACATGAGAATCCGTACAAATATAAGTAACAAGATACAAGATAGATACTGTTAGAATTCCTGAGGACAGTAGGAATAGAATGAATGTATTGCGTTTGGCTGAGCTCTTGCAAACGCATGAGAGAGGGGAAAATACACGAAANGAGGGCTTTATNTACGAAAACGGGATCAATGATAAATTCGTTGTTGATCTACGAGAACTGCCTCATCATAGATTTCAACAGATACTTGTATGTCACAACAACATCCGAGAAAGAGTAAGGTCGCGTATGAAGAACTCTAGAGTTCAGATATAGCTGAGACCTCTGATTGTGCGTACATAGCATCAATCTCGCGTTTGAATTTTNAATATGCATCCTTACTGGATACNAATCAGTCACACCTTAATGTCATGTACGTGATTACTCACCGACGCATCTTCAATGTAGGTGTCAGGGTGCCTTCTTCTACGGTGAAAGGGTCCAATGNCACATGCATGTACTTGATTTTCTCGAACCTGGAGNAGATTTAGCTTCAAATCGAGTNGGTCAATGTGANCAGCGCTTACCCTTTTAAACCGCTCTTGTCAGCTTCCTTGTCTAGCTCCGCGAGGAGCTTCTTGATAACTTCTGGATCCTGGGTCGCTTTCTGTAGCTTCTGTAGGTNTTCCGATGAGACAAAAGTGCCCCATGCTGCCGACGACACGGAAGCAAGTTGGACCGGATCCGGAATGAGGACCGCAACGAGGTACGATTGTGTCGATTCGCCGTGTACGTAGAGCTGGGCTGCGACAGGCGCGCCGCCATACAGACTCTCGATCCGCTCAATTGCCACGTACTCTCCCTGAGAAAGCTTCATAATGTTCTGTAGTGGTGACATGAGCGACAGATGTACATNCACTACAAATATGACTTACCTTGACACGATCAATAATTTTGAATCGTCCCAGGGAATCTATCTCGCCGACATCACCAGAATGGTACCAACCTTCTTCATCAAGAGCTGCTTTGGTATTCTTCTCATCTAAGGATGGGAACATGAGTATAACCGCAAAGTACACATGATNGCTTATAGCCAGACCTTTCAGGTAACCTTTGAANCAAGGCACGCCGCGCACGCAAATTTCGCCTCTTGGGTTGGGTTTATCTTCACTTCTGTAGCCAAGGGATGGAACATCAACCAACTTCAGCTCTACTGTAAGCGCGGGAGCGCCAATCGTTCCGCCCACAGTGAAATCAGGCGCGTATCCCCTTGTCCCTGCGGCACAAGTTTCGGTTGAGCCGTATCTAAGGTTGGTAGTATTAGTGTGATATCCGATAAGATTTCAACGAATAATGCTTACCCTGCAAGATATATTAGTCAAAATTGTACAACTCCAAGGAACTCAACTAAGACAGACCTTCCACAATGTCGCAATTAAGAGCAATTTTCAGGAAGTTTAGGGCCGAGGCGGTCATAGGTGCACCACCCAAGCCTACGAACTCGACATTTCCACCAAGGACAGCTTGAATCTACCGTTCATCATATTATAATCTCGAACACATTATAGCACCCGTAAGAACCCACCTTGCTGAAGACCAAACGGTCCCACAACGCATGTCCTGTGGTCCCGTCCCTATGGAAATTCGCAAGCTTTGTTTGCAAGGCTCGGTTGAACAAAGCGCCTTTCAAACCGCCGGCCTTCGACGCAGCCATACTGGCCGCAACGACCCTGTTCATGACGCGCGGGACCGCCGTGAGCAACGAAGGCTTGAGTAATTGAAGATCCTCCAACAACCGAAGAGGATCTCCTGTTCCGAAGCCGATCGCACCTCCGAGGGTGATGCATAATATTTGCATAACGCGCTGTGGAATGTCAACACGTGGCGGACAAAAAGTCTAACGGTCCTCACCTCAAAAATATGAGCAAGCGGCAGATAGGATATATAGAGTATTCGTTCAGGGCCAAAATTACCGCCGTACATGTTACCACGGGCACCAGCTGCTAGCCCTCCTTGCGTAAGGATTGCACCTGTACGAGAGTGAGCGAGCGCCGTGAAGATATAACTTCTAGAAATGATGGGCACCTTTGGGAACTCCGGTGGTTCCCTGCGTGAAGAAATGTTACATTGTGTCATTAGGATACATAGCGAAACAAATACGGACCGACGTGTAACAAATCGTTGCAACAGTCTCACTAGAGGGAGGAGACGGTTTCCGAATGTTGGCTTTCCCTAGAGCTTCGACTGAAAATGCAAGTGTGCCGTCAGTGCCGTAATCTTTTTTAGCATAACACGTTCTTACCTTCACTCAATTCCATGATTCTGATACCAACACTCTGTCCCCACGCTAAGAGAAGAGATTTGACACTGGACGCCAATTCTTCCATAGCCACAATGACTTTGAGAAGAGGAGTACGAGCGGAGATTTTCAACAGAGAGAGGATGTTTTGAGTCGATGCGAAAACAATGGTAGTCTCCGCATGGTTGACGCTAGTATGAAACATTTAGCTTCATGCATATGTCAACTCCTACTGTGGATACTTACACATATTCTATGGCAAAGTCAGCGTTCTGTTCACGAAGAGAATGACGACTCTCATCACGGACCTACAGCATCTTGGCCCAAAGTATCGTACAGCGCAACTGAGACGAGATTGAACAAACTCAAAGATAGATCAATCAACTGCCAATCTACAAAGCGAACATCAGTGTCGGCACAGCGACGCAACCGGAACACTCACTGGCAGTATTTTTGCTCCAGAGACCGACAGTGCGAAGGTCGCCGTCCTTGAGAGTTCCATCCTCAAATAGGTTATAGATACCACTGCCTAGCGAGCGTCTCCGAGCATCAATTGTTGCCCAAGATTGCCACTCGAAGGTATCGCCCCATACCAAAGGCTCTCTAGAGACTAACTTCCTCTGACCGAGACACCTCGCATTGGGTCCTGCAATTGCCAGACCATTTTCGAAGGCTTCGTGCAGGTTCCGGATAGTATTCGGTGAGGCGAGATCCACTAAATGGTGCGAAGCTGACTGAGGCGTCAGAATAACGTCCTCGTGTTGCGAGAGACCACGCACCATTGCGATAATGACCTGAAGACAGCAAATCGACTCTCAATGCCCGTGTTTTGATACGTGTCAGAGCCTTGAGACGTACCGGTTTGACCTGCGCGTTTGGTACCAGGTACTTCAACGCTTTGATTCTTGAGGTCGAGAGTGTCAGAGTAGGGGACCGGGTATTGTACATAGGGCGCAACCATGGTGTGGGCTTCGGGGATGGTACGTATTGAAAGTTATGGTTCAAAAGCAGCGGTCAAAGTGCATACCTACGGCTTTGTGGGTTTACCGGCACTTGAAAGGCCGTGGGTAATCAATGTCCTGTGTACCCATGATATTTATCACGGTCCGTGTATGATAGTCTATAGGTACCGGAGGTCCCGACTGTGTCATCAGATGACACAGATTCCTGCGATCTCCGAATTTGCTGGGCTCTCGAAACATTGTGTGAACGTTGGATGTCGGGCATGCTCGGTATATAAGTCCTGTTGTGAATGCAGGGATAATGAGCTGCGGCAACTCGGCAATGGATGATCGACATGGAGGCGATTTGGAGGACAAACTTGGACCGACAACTTGACAAATTTGAGCATGGGCGTCTAATGTATAAGAAGGAGTTTCCGCCACGTGCGCATCCCGTGACATGTTCATGTCGCGTCGCGTCGCGTAAACGAGCGCGGTCTTTGTCCCTTTGTTCCCGTCTGCCAGCGCAAATTCTGTTTCTGTTTCTATCCGACTGCAAGTGCATCAACAGAGGAAAAGAGGGTGCATGGCTCTCCAAGGGATGAAGGAACTCACAAGCAGCGCAGCATTGCGTCTCAGCCCCCCTCGGAACGTAACGACACCACCACGTCGGGAGTTCACAGCCCCACAATCGAGGATCCTTGCTATGCTGGACGCTGAGATGAGTAATTTGAACCTCAACGAATCTTCACCCCCTCCTGGCGCCAAGCGGACCAAGAAACCTGCAGCACAGGGGAATATTTTTCAAGGTGTTCCCGCAGATGTTGCTGCCACGGGTGCAGGGTATTTACGCCGTTGTCCACTCTGGATTTACATATTGAAGTGGGATTCATAGCGTCCATCCGTTTTTCACGGATAACAGAGGTTTCGGAGACTCGTGGCCTCCTAAGAATGCCTCGGAGGCAAATCGTCCGACCCGAGTTTCAAAGACTTTACCGGAGCGTGCACACATACCGCCTATAGTCAAGCCACACAGTATATCTTCGATGAAGGAACCAGTTGTACCACCGGAGTCGGATGCAATGGTCGTCGATGCGCCAGCGGCTGTTCGCATGTTGTACTCATACAAGGAGTTTACGCCAACCCCAACACTCGTATATACCCGCCACGAAGAAGAGGCCAATGATCTGGTTCAAGCTCTCAGAGGGTGAGCATATCATTTGTCAATCCGCATACAAAATTGATAATGAATGCGACACGTACGCAATCGTGTGATGTAGACCTCTTGGTTTTGACCTCGAATGGCGAGTAGTGATAAGAAGAGGTATGCCTTTCATCGACAGACGCACGGCCGTCGTCCAGTTGAGTGACGAGAAGATGATCCTGGTGATCCAAATCAGCGCAATGCAGAGTGAGTCAGTCATGCTAGTTCCCGTTTTGTGTAGCATTGATGAGTTTTGCACTCTAGAGTTTCCCCAGAAACTGAAGGAGATCATTGAAAGCCCAGATATTGTCAAAATGGGTGCTAATATTGCTAGTAGGCTTGGCACACAATGCTCCTCTCCAAGGATTAATTGACTTACTTGGTGTCTCTAGATGACGGTCGAAAACTCTTCAATGATTTCGGCATCCTTGCTGCTAATCTAGTAGAACTGGGAGGCTTAGGTCGAGTGGCTGACCCCCAATTCCCCTTTACGCGTTCAATTGTTGCTCTAGCTACAATGGTCGAGAGGTACACGGGCAAGACGCTCGACAAAGGCAAAGTTCGAAGCAGTAATTGGGAAGAGATACCTTTGACTGAGGAACAACTGCATTGTAAGAACTCGATATTGGGACATGATGCTGATGATACTTACTGGACCCTCTGTATCTGCAGATGCTGCGAACGACGCTCATTGTGCTCTCATGGTGTACAATAGCTTGCTTAAGACTTCCGCCGCCTCCGGACGCATTCTAACGGCGGACAAGTTCACTTCAAACCTCAAAGACAACTACGAGAACGGGAAACTGAAGCTGAAAACCAGCGCACCTTCACCGATAAGCCGTGAATCTACCGCATCCTCCATCGAGACCCAGTCTTCCGGGTCTAGCAGCGGTAGCTCGAGGGGCTCAGGCTGGGACAACCCGACAGTGCAACCGGGAGATCAGCCTAAACCGCAGCACATGCGGGCGTACAATATGTGGCACCATCGGAATATGACGATGGATCAAATCCGCGCTGCGTTGCGTTCGAAGGAGAATCCTCTCGCCGTCAGTACGGTGATGTGAGTCTGCTCATTCTTAGTTTGCAACGTTATCGAGCTGATGGCGCACCAGCTCCTATGTTGTTTGGGCTCTTCAAGCAGACACCTCTCTTCCGTTCTCTGTGAGACGGTTGAAGGAGTTTGTCCAGCTTGAGGCCGGGTCGTGGAGACGTCACCGTGATTGGATCGTGCGTGTGGATGCCGAGCGGAGGTCCGTCAGTTGAATGCCAGTGTCGGGGATGTGTACGAGGAGGAGTGTGCTTCATCATCTTGTATTGCTTTTGGATAACGATTACGGTTCAAATTCTCTGGCAAACTGTGAAGTCCACCTGTTCTGAAAGTAACGCGCATGTGGACATGCGTGGACTCTTCAGCATGCATGCGCTTTGTAGATGCTATCATCACCTGCAGCACACCTTTCAACGCTATATAACGTCCGTCTGAATAGCAAGCACATGCGCCTGTCTGATTGGAACGCCCTCATCGCAGTAATAGGTTAAGTTCCACCCACGTTACTCAGCTAAATACTGCACTGTGCTCCTGACCATCATGTCACTCCGCCTCGTCCGCTCCCTCCGTCTCACATCCCGATCTCTCCTGCGCCAAACCCAGCCCACAAGCAGCTTGTCATTATACGTGCGTGCGATGTCGACAACGAACAAGCAATACGAGTATATCTTGGTGGACCGTCCGGCGGAGGGCGTCGCGCTCATCACCCTCAACCGACCAAAAGCTCTCAATGCGCTGAGCTCGCCTCTGTTCAAGGAGCTGAACGAGGCTACTGCTGAGCTGGATGCGGACGACTCGGTCGGTGCGTTGGTGTTGACGGGAAGCGAGAGAGCGTTTGCAGGTGTGTCTGCTATATACTCTCATTTATGCGTCCCAGGCGTTGAACAAGTTCCGAAGCTGGTGCGGACATCAAGGAGATGAAGGACAAGACATGTGTGTACTCTAATATCCTAATGCTTATGTTTCCGGCTCTAATAACGCGTTGCAGATGTCGACGTTTATAAGAACAAGTTCTTGGAAGACTGGACGAAGATCGCCAGCCTCCGGAAGCCAATTATCGCTGCCGTCAGTGGATACGCAGTACGCATACCTCTCGTCTATACCGTATTTTCACTGCGTTTCAACTTCGACGTAGCTTGGAGGCGGCTGTGAGCTAGCCTTGATGTGTGACATCATCCTTGCCTCCCCGACCGCTGTGTTCGGTCAACCCGAAATCAACCTCGGTGTCATCCCAGGCGGCGGCGGAACCCAACGTCTCATTCACGCCATCGGAAAGTCGCGCACCATGGAGCTCACGCTTACCGGCCGCAACTTCAGCGCGGCGGAGGCAGAGGCGTGGGGTGTGGTGTCGCGCGTCGTGCCGGAGGGTGAAGGAAAGGTTGTGGAAGAGGCTGTCAAGATGGCTGGTGTCATTGCGAGCAAGAGTCGCATCGCGGTACAAGCTAATAAGGAGGCTGTCAACGCTGCTTATGAGATGACACTGTCGGAGGGCTTGAGGTTTGAGAGGAGGATATTCCATGGTCTCTTCGCGACTCAGGATCAGAAGGAAGGTTCGTGCTGTGTTTAACATCTTCACGAACTGCGCACGAACCTGCTCACACTAATACCATACAGGAATGTCGGCTTTCGCGGAAAAGCGGAAGCCCACATGGAACCATTCGTGAAGTTGAGGATCGAAGTGCAAAAATCAGCAACGGATCGTGTACTATATTCTGGCCAACATCTCAATGGATTTGCTATTCAAACATAAAGCATACATGTGCGGAATCAGCGTGCCAAGTACGACGGAAGTCAGTTTTGCGGGTTAAAGTTGACATCGTTCCCGTCAAGTTGCACTTGCTTCATCTCACTCTGGGAAATGAGGTATGTCTTATCCCTTGTCTGCTTCTCAGACGACTCACCTAATGTTCTCTCCTGGCAACAGCGTGAACACTGGAACACACGCAAACCGCTGCGCAAGGGCTAATCTACAGATTTTGAAGTGGATGCATACACCGGGGTCGGTTCACACGCTCGCGGGTGTGGAGCTTCTGCATGCCCATGCTAGGCCATCCTATGCCTTCGTGTGCGTGTGTGAGTAGGAAAGGTGGTATGTCAAACCGTTTCAGTACATTGTTGCCAGGTTCATGCTACTAAATTGGCCTTCCTTGTAGACGTTCACGAAGCACCTGATGGTCTTGTGGGACTAGGAGTGTACTTGGACAAGTCTGAGGCTCATCTTACGGCGGTGTATGGCACACCTGCACTCGACGCGACTTCGTTTCATTGCTGGGTCAAATACTCGCTGCCGACAGTGTTCATCTGTTCAAGTGTTAAGGTACGTCAGAATCTCTCGGAGTGTGAAAGGAACACTGTGTTTGTTTGAGTTCAGATTGCGGTATCTCTATTGGCGTTTCCGATGCACCTTGACGGCGTGGTCAGGATCGGCTTCGAATGTTGACAGGTTGTTCGTCAGCGACTGACTGTTGATTTGATATTTGGGGGGCATGTTCCGTCATCCACAGAACCCAACTTACGAATGCTCCTTCGCAGTGCTGAAGATGGAAACGCATCGTAGCATCTGAATGCCTCACTGCTTTCACAAGCCCCCAAAGGGCACTCTCAAACTCCACTGCAGACAGCTCCAGACACTTCTCCACACCTCACCCCACCCCTCTCTGGCAGGCTTTCTTCCATCCCCAGACCGCCATGCTATACTTACACCGATCTTCAGGGCAAGGGGACGGACGATTGACTTCGAGATGCACAACGTACTTCGCCATGTCATGATCCCAAACCCTTTCTCCGCGACGCGGGCTGCGCAGCACATTCAGTTCTCGAATGCTATTTTGGCACCAAGGACTGCGGTCCGCTGTTGACAGTTTTTCGCGCGGCAGTGGATGATGTATGATAGATCAGCAAAACCTACGAACGTACTTCTCGCGCGGCTTCGTGGCGGATTTGGCGCCCCTCGTTCCCCCGGTTTCTGGGATGGGTGTTTGTGGAGGACGCTGGTGACTTGGGTCGACTGGTGCGCCGGGAGGACCCAATGCTCTCTCCTTGTGGTCTCTCGGTAAGTTACGTGCTTCGCAGAAGCCAATCATCTTCACCCCCGAGGATCCCTGGATCGGGTTCTGTTTGGTAGCCCTTAGCTTGAGAGCGATCTCGAAGAAGCAGGGAGACCGTGGTCTCTTGATCGTCCTGTCGTCTCCTCGAACGACTACCTACAGGCTACATCTGTATGACCGTGCACTCGTTCTCAAGATATCGGCTCTTCGTTTCCCAGCGGGTGCATAAGTTATTTCGTACAGCTGTATGTATGATACATCTCGCATCGCATCGACCCTTCCCTCAGGCCTCAGAAATCACAACAGTCAGCAAAGATGCTGCGATGTTCGCGTGCCCAACGCACTGAATGGCGAGAACGTGAACCGCAGCTTCTCGTTCGACGTGACCGTTCCAACCGGTTGTCGGAGACTCGGAGTGATCCTATCGCGGATCAGGTGAGCCAAGATTGNAATACCNGGTCTTCCGCCGTCTACATGCCTTCCGCGGTGAAGGTCAGCATCTGTGTGCACACGCAGAGGTTGTGTGGGGAAGAGGGGAGCGGGGTATGGGTCTATTTGGGATCGGGTACTAGTACAGAGAGACTGGCTAATCTATCAAAACAAATGCGGGGACGATGGGCAGCTATGTGACACAATGATGCATACATACAAAGTCATGAGATGCATGAGAATCATATAAAGTGATTACAATCGTGCGTTATGCGATTCGTCGCAGAAAGGCTGTTAATAAGACCGAATTAAAGGTGTGCGTATGCGTGCGAGGGGATGAGAGGGTGTGGAGTAAACATATGCATAGAGAAACACGGGTCGGACGCGTCCTTTCTTTTTCGACGAGTCTCTTTCCTCTGGAAGGCGTATCTCCGAGAAGCCGACGATGGGACGCTGATGGGAGAGGGTGAATGACTCGATGGGGTTGACCAATGCCCGCGTCCAGCTGCCCACCTTCGCGTCTTCTTCTGCATCACCCGACGAACCGTCGAGCCCTGGTTCGCAACGCGATAGGCTTGGTGTGGAAGACGAAGGAAGAGGGAAGATGCTATCTCTCCGTACCGGCAGGGGGTATGAGATGAGGAGTGGGACGGATGGATGGTGAGGATAATCGGGTGGCAGTGTCATCCGCAATCCATAGACACACTGTAACAACGCGGCGTGAGGCGCCACAGCCAGCCGTTCAGTGTATCCGCGCCACCCTCGACGACCGCGATCCTGGTATGTGGGATATCGCGTGGTGAGGCGCGGTGGCGCCACCTCCGACGCTGGCGAGACGCTGCATGCGCGCCATGACCTCGCGTGCGAGACAGACGGTGCCTTTGTCCTCTTCGTACGCGGTGCAGCAGCCGTCGAGCAGCTCGAGGACCTGGAAGTCGGACGGGTGCACGGACGTGCAGTGGGAGTAGCGGAAGATGGTGATGAATTCATGACGGAAGACGCGCACGTCTGAGTACATCAGTGGAGAAGAGGAGCCCGAGGGGTCTGTCACTGTAACGACGCGTCAATTGGGGTGAACTGTGAAGCGGTTGAAGGTAGAGAACGTACGTTGGACCAGACAGACTGCACCTTTGATTTGCGCAAAGGCGAAGGGGAGGGCGGCGGAGGCGGGCTCAGACATGGAGACTGTATGGGGAGCAGAGGGGTATGCAACGGCAGCCATTGTGTGTTTCTATGCTAGGATGCAAGTACGAGCGATACGAGAAAGGGGATACGGGAAGTAGAGGCGACATGGGGTTTTATAGGAAAGAGGGAGGTCCATGCTTTGGGCACGCGAGTGATTGAAAGAAAAAGACCGAGGAAAAGCGTCTCACCTCCGCGCCAAACTGTCCACTCACACCCGGCGTTCGGAATCAAAGCTGAACTGCTAAAAGCAGATTCATTCACCGGGGCTGCGTTGGGGAGCCTCGAGCTCAGACCCGTCCATACAAGAGTTTCTTTGTATTCACATGCGCTCCTTGGCCAGCGAGCGATGATACTCCTTAGGCCTTATCATCGAACGTCACCAGAGTGGCATCAAATGGAGATGAGCTCTCGGACGAAGATCTCCCATGACTCGACCTCCGAGGCGCAGGCCTCGGACGAACGGATCGTATTTACGAAACATAGATCTTGACCTCCCGGAGCAAAGGAGGTCTGGACATGCATGCAGCACCCGTTTTTCGCCTCGAGATCAAGCTGATCGGGGGACTAGACACAACAAAGCACAGCTACAACGCACAATCGGGGATCTCCCCAACATCCAGTTGCATTATCGCCAAATTATTCCGCCTTCACCGTGGAACTACAGCGTGTTCACCGGCCATCCGTTTGAGAGCGTATACCAGCCAGGTATCACCACACGAGGCTGGTTTGTGGGTTGTCGTTGTCGAGTTATCAACGTGTTGGTTGGTTGGTATATATAATTGACGCGTACACGTCAAGGTGTTGTTCACCACTGATTGAACACGCTGCGGACGCGCTGCGCAGGCCCAAGTAACTTGATTTCCGCCGTGCATGAGAGTGCCTGCTCGCATGTACGTCGATAAGAACAACGTCGTTTTGCAAACCTGCAAAGGAAGAGAGCACAAAGCCATCTGAGCTAAATCACAAAGGCTAATTTCTCCGACCGATCATGACGTCGCGGAGCGTTGTCCGGTCTCTCCCTTTGATAAGATGTCGACGTCTCCGGACAGCGACACTGCCTTTGTAAGGTACTCTCCTCGTAAAAACGTGAACGTCGGACAATGGGATAGTCTCGGGCCTGTAATGTGTTTTGTCGAGTCGGGGCTGCAAACATATGGCGCGTCTCTCGGACACGCCTCGATCGAATTTGACGTCCCCGGACCGCGACGTGCTTCGGAGTACTGGGATAAGACCTAAACATAGAGGCAAGGTTCGGAGGATAGGGCTGGTTCAAGAGCGTCCTGGGCCTCTCGAGACGGGTATTTTGTTCCGAGGTCTGTCTGTCTTCCGTTTTCGTGAACAGTCGGAAGACTCGGCACAGTGAACGAGGATCCTGCAGAACGTGAAACTGTGAATACAGACACTCTTGAGTCTGAGGAGATTGAGGCAGGATTTACGGCATACATATGCGCGCACGCGAATGACTGACTAAAACAAAAGAGCTTTGCAAGCGGTTTGTGTAGAAGGAAGCATTCATGAATCCGGCCCGCCTGCTGTATTACGATCAATCTATCTATGAGCCACCCTTGAACCGTAGACATACCTCATAGAATGACGTCCCACAGCAGCTGCAGAGACGCATGCTTGTTCGGTGGAAATAACTGATGGAGTTAGGCCATTGATGAAAGAAGTCATGAGCAATGAGCAAAACACAGAACCATCCGGCCACCACGATGCATTACGCGTTTGGTGTGACACTCCAGCACATCCACTACGACCAGGTAAATTGCGATTGGATTAATCATCGAGAATCCGGGAGGATCCTCTGGCAGTATTTGGGCAATATTGTACAATACGGCTGTCCGAGCACCGAGACCGTCTTCGGGTCTGCTCGTATGGCAGTGTTGAGAACCGTTGCTCATTTGATCAACGGAGGAGGTCGACGAGTATGCCGACTGTGAGGAGGAACTAGAGCTGAATCCGCCCCACACACGGTGTACTCTCTTGCCAATGCCGATGGCGATGCCAGCGGCAGTTGGTGCGAGGCTACCTGTCATACTGACAGCGGTTTGACGGAATGAAGGAGGGTGAGAGACGGAAGGATGATTGGCAGTCGCTACCCGGGGTTGTGGTGGTGGGGGAGTAGGTAGCGGACGCTCCGCGTTTACACGACCTGCCGATGACGGCGGCGGCGCAGTTGTCGCTGACCAATACGACAAATTGAACACAGTGTATAACCTAGGAAATGGGGTGGCAGGGATTCACGACAGTATCAGTACAATTCTTCTCAAAGCGAGGAAAGAATAAACAGGGAACACCGGAAGAGACTTTGAAACACACACATCCTCCTACTTTCTCGCTGACCTGACCTAAATTCATCACGTAGGCCCCTGCTCATTGCGCACCCCTGAACCATTCGCCTTGACCTCGCTCGGGCCCGGCGCACCCGCCGTACTCTGCGTCCTATTCCTAGGCACCAACCTCCCCGTCTCCGCAACCCTCGCACCTCTTTCCAAACTCCCCATCCGACTATGCGTCCGACTCCGCC